>PVKU01007683.1:0-83841 GCA_004027475.1 Anoura caudifer | reverse complement strand
CAAGTGTTGGAAGCAACCTAGGTGCCCATCAGTAAATGAATGGATCAAGAAACTATGGTACATTTACACAATGGAATTCTATGCAGCAGAAAGAAAGAAGGAGCTCCTACCCTTCGCGACAGCATGGATGGAACTGGAGAGCATTATGCTAAGCGAAATAAGCCAGGAGGTGAAAGACAAATACCATATGATCTCACCTCTAACAGGAACCTAATCAAAAAAAAAAAACAAACAAACAAGCATAATATAACCAAAGACACTGAAATTGAGAACAAGAGAGGAGAGGGATAGGAATATCCAGGGAAAAGGGGAAGGGATTAGAGCAACAAGTATGAAAGACATATGGACAAAAGCTAGGGTGGGGGTGGAAATGGAAGGGAGCTGGGGAGGGCTGGGGCGGAGGGACGGGATGGGAGTAGAAAACAGAAAACTGTATAAGAACAACAATTAAAATAAAATTTAATTAAAAAAAGAAAATGCAATAATCTGTATTTATGCTAACTTTTTAAAAATACAAAAAAAAAAGAAACAAAATTCATACTTATCTAGTGAATGAACTTAAATTTTATTACCTACAACAGTGGGCTTTTATTCTGTTCCAAATTTGAGGTGACAATGACACCCTCATTTCCCACTGTCGGCATCTCCCATCAGCCTGGGCTTTTGAACTCAGCCTGATCGTATATACAAAGTGCTACAATGTAGTCCTAGTCTATGAACCAGTGATCACCCTCTCAGGAACATGTGCTTACGAAGTCATTCACTGGAAGCCAAAATGTGTCTGTCACATGTATACCAACGTCCTTTGAAGTCTCATCTATAATGACAAAAAGTAGAAAACAATGTAATGCTTTAGCAAACTCTGTTAAAGTGACTCAATGAAATACCATGTGCTCACTGAAAATCATAATTACAAACACTATGGGAAAACACAGAAAACCTTGTGCTATGTGAGAAGAGGAGAACATGAAATTCTATTACCTGCTTAGTGCAATTATGTGAATCCAAATTGGAAAAGAACACACAACAATAAGACTAGTGTTTCTCTCTTACAACAGAGTGGTGAAAATACTGACTTCTCTTTTTTAAAAAAATCTTTTAATATTGTTATACTGTTTTTACTAATAAATGTAAATAATATCAATAAAAAACATTATGGAAACTTTATAGGAAATCCAACATGAATCAATTATAAGTCCCCACCAGTAAGCCCTCAAGACATTTATTTCAATGTAGTTGTCTTTATGATTTGTTTCTTCGTACTTCCCATAACACCTCTTCCCCACCAAGATCAACTTAAGGGGAAGAGAACATTCTTTATTTAACTCTAGTCATCCTGTCCTATATATCCTCCACATCATGGCCCCATAAACATTAAAGCAAGTTTATTTACCATCACATCCTAACTGGTGTGTCTTCTACAGCAGGGTCAGTCTCCTCTATTCTATCAGCCTCCTCTCTCATCCTCTTGCTCCCCTCTACATCTCTTCCCGTGAGCAACTAGAATACCATCACTCCTCTCCAACTCCAAATCCTGCCCACCCTCTGAGCCCATGACCCCTCACCTGACCTTCTCAGCCCTCCATGATCTCTTGGAATTTTAACTCCTCCAACATCATTCATCTTTACCATATAATCCATATTACATACTTATTTCACAACTTATTGTTACATGCCCAACTCTATTATATAACCCTTGAAAGTAGGAACAATATCAAATCTACACTTGACCTTCAAGCAAAGCTCCTCACAATGCTTAACCCCGAGTTAACTGAGTGATACTGTTTATTAAGTGATCAATAAGGGAATAAGGATAAGGGAGCATATGGGAACTGAGGGATAGATTTCTACACCTGTTCTGCATCTCATCTACCTGTCAGATACAAATTCAAGCATCTAAAACTGATCCTCATTAACTATTGCAAAATATATGTGGACATCCATAAACATGAAACCATCTGTAGCTCATTTTTCAAACCTATTAACCAGCACAAATGAATATGTATTACTGATTGTATCAGAGCTGATTTTTATGATGTTCCAAAGCAGATTAAAAGCTATAGGCAATATTATTAATAACCTAATTTATCAGTGGAGTAAATCAGTAGACTTAATGATGTGGTTATAAAGAACAACATGAAAAAAATTTTGAAAATAGATGTTTTGAGTAATTTTATCTGACACATTAAACCATGGAAAGATCTGAGTTAGAACTGCTTAATAGCACACTTAAGCTTGCATATTAAATGAATCATATTTGTGACTTTTCAAAAGCAAACTGTTACATTTTTCTAAATGGGAAATTTATGCTGTAGAATTAATATGTTGCATATTCATAAATCACTGACATTATTAAAAGCAGAGTAGTATGGTTAAGAGAAATTGATTTGTAGAGTTAGGAAGATTGGGGTTCAAAATTCAACCTTCATGCAACCTTGAGAAAGTTACTTAACCTGCCTGTGCTTCAAATTCCTCATTTGAAAATGGCCGAGACTGCCACCTTCACAATATTGTTGGAAGATTAAGTGGTAATATATATGCATAGAACACAGCACAGGTCCTAGCACATGGAAAGCAGTAAATAAAAGATACCTATGTATTGTTATTGTTCTTATTATTTTTAAATTTCTTTTTATCATAAAAGAATGCCTTCACAAAATTATTACTTATAGCATGTCAAACCTGCACCAAAGTTAATATGAAGTTGATGAACATTTTCATCTGGCCAGAGCAAAGACAATTTTTACAGACCTTTGATATAATGAACCCTGGCAAATGTCCCTCATTGCAACCAACATAATTCTATTAATAGCAAAGAGCCTAAATGAAACAATGTGGAAGCAAGGAAATGTCCTTTCAAGAAATCATAAATCTTATTGATCTATTTTTTCTCTTCCTTGAGAAAGCTAACTGGAAGCATGTTTGATCCTAATGGACCAATGGTGAAGGAGAGGGAGCTGTTTTCTCTGAATCAGTCAGAGAAGGCCTATCCTGATACAACACCCATAAATAGAACTTTGCTTCCCTGCCCAGGGAACCTCCTAAATGGCTGGACTCTGTCCCTGAATGAAGTCTGTTACATTGGTCCATAACTTACCACCTGGAAAAATATTCAGTTTTAATGAAGCTTGACAGTCTCCAAATACAACTTTGTTTAAGCAGCAAAGATTGAGTTTGTTTTCAATATGAAAGAAAATGACAATTAGATTGAAAAGGAAACAGTTCAAGAATGCAACCTCCCATGTGTGGTGTTTTTAGAGGAACTAATGAGGAAGACAGAGAAGAAAGCGGAGAAATGTTTATCCAAAATCCTCTTGGAAGCACAGAAATCCTCTCTGAACCAAAGAAATCATGAGGGGGGAAGAAAATGATGTAGAACATTCTCTATTATAATAACTATAATAATTATGACAATGACTTTATAACAGCACATGGCAAAGCGAGTTTTAATCTTTTAATTTTCAATGTACTGCTCTTATCACACATATCCAAGAAAAATATGTTGAAAGCCTGAGTGACCCCACATTGACCGAACCTAATGGCTACTTCTCTGACCCTCTGGGCCTCTCAGGCCTTGCCAATGCTGCTGACCCCACTTCAGTTCAGCTTCTCCTTGGGTTGGAGATTTTTCTTCTCAAGACCTCTCTCATCCTGCTCCTGCCTCCTAAATGTGCAAATTCCCTCAGAGTTTGAGCCCCTCTACCCTCTCTCTTGAGGAATGCATCAGCCTATCCCTACACCAGCTATCAGTACTATACCGAAGGTTCCCGGAGCCACATATCAAGCCTCTTCTCTTTCTGAGTATCAATTCTGCATCTGGGATGGCTTCTTGGAGAAGGTAGGGGGTTGAATTGGGTTTGAAGGCTGGTTGGATTCAAAGAAGTGGAGTTGGGGAAGGAGCATTGAAATGGGAAGATGAGAGCATTATGCTAAGCAAAATAAGCCAGGAGGTGAAAGACAAATACCATATGATCTCACCTTTAACAGGAACCTAATCAACAGAACAAACAAACAAGCATAATATAACCAAAGACACTGAAATTGAGAACAGGCTGACAGTCACCAGAGAGGAGAGGGGAGGGAATTTCAAGGGAAAAGGGGAAGGGTTTGGAGCAACAAGTATAAAAGACACATGGACAAAAACTAGGGGGTGTGGGAACGGGAGGGAATGGGGAAGGCTGGGGCAGTGGGCTGGGATGGGAGTAGAAGACAGAAAGCTGTACAAGAACAACAATTAAAATAAAATTTAAAAAATTAAATTAAATGAAATTTAAAAAATAAATAGACTTTACCTTAAAAAAAAAAGAAAGAAAGAAAGAAAGAAATGGGAAGATGGCCATGGGCAGAGTGCAGAGATGCAGAACAAGGAATGCTTGGATGCAGAGAAGGTCTCCAGGAAATTCCTGCTCCTTTTAAAAAGACTCTCAGGAAGGGGACTTTTCCATCTCCCAGGGCATTCTGTTTTTCTAAATGCCTGGAGGACTTTCTAGTGCTTATCATCCAAAGTTTAAAAATGAATCACAGGACACACAAACTCTTACCTCATCCTTAACTCTAATGGCAATAAAAAAAGTGCCCAGGTCCCTAGAGTTCCCATTTCCAGAAGTCTCCCCTCCCTAGACATCACCCTTATTGCCCAACTTCACCAGAAGTGCCACTGGGCACAGGGAGTCTGATGTGATGTGTTCAGGGCCTTCAATTAATTCTGAAGCAGGGGTTTGACTCCTCCTGCGTTCAACTGCTGGTCCGCAAAACTTTTCTTGCAAACAAAAAAATCACTTCATTATTCCTAGATTTTTATTTCTTGGCTTTTCTTTTTCCACAGAAAAGAAGGCAAAGACAGTTTAGCAGGGATCTGAGTGAACTGTCCAAGATACCATTATCTCCCAACACCAGTCCCATGGCTTATAACACAAACTTTGATGGAAGGCAGAGTGCTTTTCAATACGTTAATTCATGAAAGAAAAACCACATTATGTATTTCATTTAACTCCTCATTCCATGTACATGGTACAAAGCATGGTCAGTACGTTCCTGAAGCAGAAAATAACAACTGGATTTTTACCACTGGGCCATCCTGGGTCAAAACTGGAAATAGTCTAACCTTCGTAACCCATGTCTTTTGCAAAAATAACTTATCTCCAAGGAGAAACATCATCTAATGCATATTTTTCAACATATGAAGAGAGGTATAACACTATGTAATATTTAGAAAAATTATTACTCTTGGCAACTTATAACTATTGAATGTATTCCAAGGTCAATGGCTTAGATCAAAATTTTAGTTCTTCATCTCTCTATGAGCCTATCTCTGAATGTATGAGCTTATACTAAACATACTTTAATCTACTCCTTGCTCTAACCCCACCTATTTCACTCTACAAATACATTTTAAAGGCATTTATATAGTCTAAGGATAGGACACCAGCACTGTTTGTCTACTCAAAACTCTATGCTATCTTCTGTGCTTCGGATTTGATATAATGTGCACCTCATAAATCCATTCCAAAAGCCCATTTTCCACCTGTCTTTACAACTTTCTTAGCATTTTTACCAATAGATATTTTAATGCCCACTGTGGAAACATAATCTATGTGCTAGTTATAAGCTTTTTAAAAGACATAAATCTACTGACATCTGCTTTAGATTATGATGGTAATAGTTCCAAAACTAACTAGGAAATCAGATAAAGTACTAAAACATTTATTTGAAGGTACTGGAGAGCTGCCAAGGTAACCAGGATTTGAGATTGCAAGGGTCTAGAGAGAAAGGAACCTAGGGAGGGAGCTGACCTCAAGACATTTGCTAAGTTTTTTCTTTATGATCAGTTAGAATCTAAGAAACTGCACAGAAGGCAATGGGTAAGAGATAAGAAAGCAGTAGAAGCTTTGGAAGTCTCACAGGGTAGGAAGAAAAAAAACTATGATTCGGAGCTTCCTGGTAAGCAGTGCTACAGCAACCAAGAATCTGGGCAGAAGGGAACACACGGACAAATTCTCAAGCTTATCAGAGCAAGAGGTTAAAACGTCCTGCAGAAAACTGGTGAAAATATATGTTTCCAACAATGTAATAAGCTGACAACACAAAAATTACAACTTAAGAACAAAGCAAAAAAGGAGGGCCATAGTACACATCCCAGGCTTTCATCTGGAAGAACAAGGATGAAGAGGAGGTAAATGGAGCGTTAGCACACTGGCAAAGCAGCCTTGGATCAGCACCACATATTAGTTTAAGGGAATCTTCCCTGTCAGAGGGTATGATGAACCCTCTCTAAAGAAGTTAATACCTGAGTCTCCACAGTTTTTATGTACAGTGTCTGGCATTTGATCAAAAAACACCAGGCACCAAAAAAGAGAAGAGAATAAAAACACATAGAGAAAAATTCATATATGATGCAGTTATTGGAGCTACACAGACACAGATTTTTCAATAACTATGATTAAAATGACTTTTAAAATATAGGAAAACATGAGAATTTTACCAAAGAACTGTAGTATATTTTTGAAAAGCATCAAATAGAAATTCTGAAACTAAAAAATTATAATAATTGAAACTCAGAATTCAACAATAGGTTTCACAGGAAATTGGAAACAACAAAGATTGATGAGCTAAAAGATAAGGAAGTATAAAATATCCAGGCTGAATCCCAGGGAGCAAAACAGATGGAAAATACAGAAAAGAGCATTAGTAAAATATGATGAATTTTAAAAACATCTGACACATCTGTAATCAAGTTCCAGAAGGGGATGACAGAGTGGGAGAGAAAATATATTAGAAGAGATAATAGTTGAGAATGTTCCAAAACTTGTAAAGGATAGCAATAGTTTCATAAAGTGCTACAATCACAACCCAGAATAAATATAATAAAATCACAACTATGAACATCAGTGTGAAACTGATGAAAAACAAAGTCAAGAGAAAATTTTAAAAGGAGCCCAAGGAAAAAAAAAAGACACATTGCCTTCAAAGAAGTAACATTAAGATTGACTGTACCTTTAAATCAGTAACAAAAATTAACTGCCAATCTAGACATCCTACACAATGGAAATATCCTTCAAAAATCAAGAAGAAATCAAATAAAAACTGAAAGTATTAATCCCTAATAGACCTACATTAAAAGATATAACAAAGGGAAATCTTCGGAAAGAAGGAAAAAAATGATTCCAAGTAGAAATGAGGATATAATGCAAAAAGAAATAAAGAACATTAGAGAAAGTAGAAATTTAGGGAAAATAATGAACATTGACAGTTAAATCAATGCTAATGATGTCTTGTGGAGTTAAGATATATGTAACATAGAAATAATATAAATTTTATATATAAATAAATGTATTTATAGTATTTTTATTATAATATTATACGATTGAAACATTTCTAACTTTAATAACTAATGTGACACCAATACGTTTCATTAAAAATGTTTAAAAATAACCTTTTTAGTTAAGGGTTTCTTAATCATGTTCTTAGTTCTTAATCATTGTATTAGGGGTTTTTTTTGGCATTTTAGTATTTTAATGAATTATTGAACATATTTCAGGCAGATTTTTACATAGCATTTTCTTTTTTTAATTTTATTTTAATTGTTGTTCTTATACAGTTTTCTGTCTTCTACTCTCATCCCAGCCCACCGCCCCAGCCCTCCGCAGCTCCCTCCCATTTCCACCCCCCCTAGCTTTTAGTATTTGTAAATATATATGTTATTTATACATATATAATATAAATAACATGTATTATATTATGCAACATATAAAATGTTATATGTGCATATAATGTATACATTACATGTGATATTTACATATGTTATATATGATTTAAAATATATAATTGTAATTATATTTATATATGATATAAGTTTTGACATATTATTATGCCTATAATAATGCAAAAGAAGAGGATAAATGAAGTAAAGATTCTAATATTATTTGGGAAAAGTAATATGATAATAAACCAAGGATGGATTTTGTAATCTCTGTAGTAACCACTAAAAAATAACAGTTCAAGAATATATAGCTAAAAAAGTCAATCAAGAAGAAAAATAAAGCAACATGAAAACAGAAGTCAGCATAAAGTTGACACCAAAACCTGACAAGATTATTATAAAAAAGGAAAATTATGACCAATTCTCATGAACACAGATGCAAAAATACTTAACAAAATAATAGTATATCCAGCATATAAAGAGGCTAATGCACCACACTGAATTTTTTTTTTCCCTGAGAATACAAGGTTAGTAAATATTCAAAAATCACTCAATGAAATTCCTACATTAACTAACAGGGGAAAAATGGAGAGAAATCATATAATTACCTCAAAGATGTAGAAAGCAATTTGAAAAAAATAAACACCTATTCATGGCTTAAAGCCAACTATTGGAAAGTAGGAAGAAAACGAAACTGCCTTAATCTCAACAAAAGTACAATATCTACCCCCCAAAAAAAACAAAAACCGCCCACAGTGCACATCATACTTTATGGTGAAATATTGAAATCTTTCCTTCTGTGATTGGGAATGAGACAAGGATGTCACCTATCACCACTTCCATTCAACACTGCACTGGGGGTTCTAGAAAGAAAAATAAATAAAAGACATATGGTATGGAAAGAAAGAAATAAAACTATCATTATTTTCAAGTGATGTGATTGTGTGTGCAGAAAAAAAAGAATCTACAGACAAACTATATGAATCAGGAATTAAACTCAGTAAGTTTATTGGATACCAGATCATTATACAAAATCAATCATGGAATGCAAATTTAAATCACAATGAAATATCACTGCAAATTCATCAGAATTTCTAACATGAAACAAAAATGATTATGGAAAATGGGTCAATGCTACGAAGCGGCAGGGATTCACACACGCTGTTGTGAGACTGTGAATTTGTGCAACCCCTTAGAAAACTGCTTAGTATCTAATTAATAGAAGCTTAATTATTCTTACCCAGTGAACCGGCAATTCTACACCTAAATGTATACACAATAGAAACGCACACATACATGCATCCATGTACACATACATGTATACATGCATGCACACATGCAGCCCACCCCCCAAAAGCATGTATACAAATGCTCATAATAGCACCACTTGTAATAAATTCCTCGAACTTGAAACAACCTGTTTATCTATCAACATTAAGATAAATAAATTGTGGTGCATTGATGCAATGGAATATTATGCAATCATCCAAATAAACCACCTGGTTCCACATGGATGGGTGTCACAAATAAAATGTCAAATGAGAGAAGCCACACATGAAAAGCACGTATTCAATGATTCTGTTCATATAAAGTTCACGAAAAAGACATAGCAAATCTATGCTGCTAAAAATCAAAACAGTGACTGTGTTTGGGGAGGTGATTTCTAGGAGACATCATGAAAGCTTCTTGGGTGGTGGCTGCATGGGCATGTTCTGCTTGCAAAAGTGTATTGAGCATCTGCACTTATAATCTGTACGTTTTTATGCATGAATGTTATCCTTCAATAAAATATATAAACTACATTCATAAAAATAACCATTCCTTTAGTGAACATCTTTTATGTGTAACAGATTCTGCTAGGATTTATGGAAAATGCAAGATGTTTTGAATAGAAGGAGTTAATTAGCTAGCTGGGAAGCACATATACATGTGAAAACATAAGTTAGGGCCCAGAAGCGGGAGAGAAGTGAGTGTGTTACAGAGTAACAGAAGGTCCGTTATTGTCCGCCACCTTATGGAAAGATGTCTCTCAAAGCCAGAGACTTGTGAAAAGGAAAGGAAATGTTTATTTAATGCTACACAGAGTTAAAGTAGCGACCTAACGTCTCCATTAAAAAATATCAAAGTCCTTTAGGATACCCACAGACACCCACAGTGCTTCCTCTCTCCCTCTGCCCTAATTCAGGGTACCATAATCTGTAATTCAGGAAGAGAAGCAAACGTCCGGTATCCAGGCTCTTGACACTGTTCAGCTGTGTCGTCGTCCAGGCAGGATCTCTAATTAATCCAAAGCCATGTGGCACCTTCTCATGGCCTACTGGCAAGAGTCCTTTTCCCCTTCTTCCAGGCAAAATCTCTCTTGCTCCCTGTGCCACACAGCCAAAGGGAGCACCCCAAAGCTGCATGGTCCTTCTTCTACCGAAGCTGTGGGGTAGGGGTCCCCACTCTGGCAAAGCCTCGTGGCTCTCCCTCTTCACCAAAGCTGCAGGGGTCTGTACTCTGGTGAAACCCCATGGATCTCTCACCAATGGATGCCATGCCTGGGTTTAAATCCCCGGGCCAAAACTCCTCTGCATCCCCATTTCCGACTCCTCCTACAAACGGTTACACCTGCCAGCATTCCTGTATATTTCCAAGGTTATTGGGATGCCATCATGAGTCTGGGCAGGTGTCTCCATTTTCTGGAGCCAATCTTCCCCAAGCTCCCACACAAGCGCTGTAACCTGGGGCTCCTCCCCCAGTCACGTCCTGGAGGAAGTCCTTTCCATCCCCTGGCTCAGAGCATGACCACAGCTGTTTAACATATCTATGAGACCAGTTAAAGGTTATAGATATGTTAAATGACCATTCTGGAGGTTATCTGCAAAACTGTTGCTATGCAAAACAACTTAATGGCCCTGCTCCATTTGTCCCTTCCCCCAACTCACACCTGAGGGGGAAGCGGTGAGGACATCTTATATGTCTTTCTAATATTTCCTGGACACCCTGAGTTCTGGGTCCCATTCCAACTCCCTTTTTGGGGCCCCCCTCTTGGCTGCACCCTGTTACAAGTGGACGTCTGTAATTAGAGTTCTAAACATGGGAAAGCCACAGAGATCTCAGGACTTGTGCGTGCTCTGTTTCTGCACACTCTCTTAAGCCATCTAGGAGCTATTCAGGGAGGATTGTAACATGATCCACCCTCAAGTTCCTGTAAGTGCAATTTGCCCCTCAGTCAGTCAAGGTCTTTCTTTCCCTATGTCAGTTGGGACACAGTTTTACCCTCTCTGTGAAAAAACAATGGGGATGAAAAGCCTGGGGCTGGACACCAGATCAATTGGATTCAAATCCTTACTCTACCTCTCACAAAGTGTAAGACTTTAGGAAAATTAGTTCCTACCAAAAAGGTACAATCAGGATAACAATAGTCTCTAACTTTTGTTTTTGCTGCGTGCCAAAATGCTTGGTACATAGGAAATTCTTAAGAAGTATTACCTACTGTTTCTCAGTGACTGGCTTGTAATTTGGAAAGCAGTGAGAAACACATGAAGCCCCTTTTCAAGAAGGTCACACGTAAAGGAAGATAGACAAGGAAACAACTAGCTACATGCAGCCTAATCAAAGCTGAGCTCTGAGCACGGAACAGGCAGCACTTTGTTCTAGTTGTAGCAATCAGAGGAGGTGACATTTAAGTGTCAAAGATGCATAGAAATTTGCCATGCTGGGAAAAAAGCTGTGACAAAGGAGAGGCTATTAGTTGGAGACGAGAAAGGTAGAAAATAAGTTGTATCTAAGCAGAGGGAACATTGTGAGCCAGACAATAAAGCCATAGACTGAGACATATTTGGAAACCAACAATGTGCTTTAGTGTTAAATAGAATTAGTTTAACATCAAAATAAATAAAAAGCAACTAGCATATTAAGTTATCTAGTACAATTCAAAGCCAAGCAATGAGTATTTTAAAATACCTCTTTGTTTAAACATTCCAATCTTGTTATCATTATTCATATATTAGCTACCAAAATAGACAATGGGTTATTTCTCTGTCAGTGGGGGAAAAAAAAAAAAACCCTCCAGGAATTGTCTATAGTCTTAGGCTGACATGTGTGTTCCAATATAGAAAAGAACCTGGGTGGCCAATTTTAAGGGACAATTCAGGTCTCTACAGGACAGATCTAGATTTAGAAGCAAGTTGTGAATTATATGAAATGTAGCCAAGTAGACACTGTCTTCATGCCACAAATTTGGGGGAGATGCTTAGGAATCAAGGACAGAAACAAACAAGATCTGCTCATCATTAAAACAGAGGGCTTCTCTGAAGCCACCCACAGAAGCAGCATTCTGTCTGGCATTTCTTAGTCACCACTAACTCCCAGGCCCACCAAATGTTAACGTCCGGAATAATGACTTTTATGCACAAGGATCCTTGCTGCACCCAGGACATTGACCTGGAGCTATGGGGAACAAGCAGACTCACAATTATGTGATTTAGTTAGCATTGATGGTGAGCTCCAAACGGGAAACCCAATCTCCTGTGTTGCCTTAGGAGAGTATCACAATACCATACACTCTGGCATGGGAACTTGAGGGCCTCAGCAGAGAGCTGGACTAGGGTAAAGGGTCAGGGGTGGAAGGAAGAAAAGAAAGGGAGATGGAAGGAGGAACAGAGAGCTGAAAATTAGGGGTTGTCTGTCCACCATTTTTAAGACTTTCTGACATGCTCTTATAATTTGCGCAGCTCTGCATAAAACCCTGGAGATAAATTAGTGAGCACAATGTGATTCTTGCCTTTAGGATTCAAATTCTAGATGGATAGAAATGAACATGATTTTACATTATGATACAATGTGACTTGCATTGCAATAGAGACTGGTACAACGTGCAGTGGGAAGAGAAGAAGGGCTGATCAACCAGTCAGCCCTAGGACTAGGGAGCAGAAGTGCCATTGGAGTTGTGCTGAAAAGACAAACAGGATTTTACCAGTCAGAGAGATCAACATGCACAGAGATCCAGAAGTATGCAAGTATTTTCTATATTGGTCCTAGGATCATCAGCAACATTGCAGATGCCAATTTCTTTTAAGGTAGGAAAGGTTACCATATCCCTGTTGGAAAATAATCCCATGATCCTAGGACCAGGATCAGTGAGTAACATGAGATAATAAGGTCATAGGGCTCAGTGGGCAGAGCTACAGGTCAGAAATCTAAAGAAGCTCCTTTTTTCTTTTCATGGGTTCTAACTCCTTCCAGTTTCCTCTTCATGAGCTGATCTCTCCCCTTGGACACACACCAGTAGGGATCCCCAACAGTTTGATTGGTAGAGATTATTTCATTCCCAGAATCTTAGACTTGAAGGTCATGGGTCATTTTCACTCATCAATTTTGCAATAAGATAGGTTTCTAAATATTGACTACTTAGAAACTCAATGTAAATATTCAACATGTACATATTACTAGTGTCACTTGACTTGAAAATTAAGTCGATTGCTTACTTGGAAGTGCTTAAGTCTAATTTTCTCTCAATGAAAAGAGAAGCAAAGAGTAAGAACAATGTGCCACCCCTCTTATCACTAAGGAGAACCAGTGTTTTTTTGAGGGGAACTAAAAGAGGAGTGAGGTGAAGTCAGTAGGTACTCAGGCTTCCTGAAATCAGAGGTACTCTCTAAACATTGGAGGTCATTGACTTGAGCTGACTGTTTCCTGCCATGGAATTTTGAATTATATAAACTTTTTATTGTAATCAAACTATTTTGACCTTGCAGTGAGTGCCAAAAAGTTACCAATACCAGCCTATAAAATGACCTCTGAGAAGTCTGCTGGCTTTAAAATAATTAGGCATCAATTCAAAATTGCTGTGAGTTATGAGATACTGATATATTTCAAAAATGAAATAATTTGCCTCTAGAACTCAAAGGAAGAGGTTCTAAGACATATTTTCATGAATTTTTAAAACATAATATTTAAAAGGGAGGATTTAAAAAGAGAAATTCTAAGAAATACTTTCATGAGCTTTTAACATGTAATATTAAGACCTATCACATCTTATCATCAGGAATGCCAGTGACCTTGCAAAATGGAAAAAACATCAGATAAACCACAATAGTAAGCTCCTCCTGTGAGATTGTCTCCAAGTAATTTAGACTCCAGGAAGCTTCAAAGAAAAGTACTGAAATCTTGGTTTACACTGCACCAAGCAGAATTTGGAGGATGTGAGAAGGACACACGCTTAACTCTTACTCAAGCGAGAGAAAGCCTGTGATTGTTTAGCCTCTTCCACCCCCTTATTTCAAGAATTTCTCTTGTGAAAACTTGACTGTAGCTCTCTTGATTTTCTCAGAATTCAAGATGACAAAAATAGCCTTTAATTAACCAGTTACAAAGTATGATAATGGCTTTTCTTCACCTCTGGGTAACTGCCTTGTGCTGATCTGACATGTGTACCTCCAAGGTCATTCCACAGTCTTTTGAAACAGTAATTTGTGTATTGCCAGTGGGTTCTTTTAAAAAAAAAATTATGTTCAAGTAGTAAGGATAAAGTCCTGAGTGTGAAAGGTAAGAGACCTGGCTCTTGAGCGCCAGCAGACTCATCCAAAGGTCCTGACCCTTGTGGAATGAGTCCTGGCCTATAAACATGTCAGAATGACATTAGCCGTGTATTTACAAAGCACAGCCCTGAGTGGGTCCATTATGCCTGGTCTAATGGAACCACATTCCTCTAAGTGCTTTTTAAGTTGTGTAGACGGCATAGCCGATATTCCTTCAGGGTACTGGAAGGCTTGATGGCCATAAATAGTAAACTAGGCCTCCCAGGGCCATCTTGGCCTGCTTTGAGGTACACTGAGACCAGAGGCACAAGTCCAGTCTGTCTTCTGTCACCATTTTATCTGTTTGTTTGAGTTTCTATTAGCCTTACTTATTCAACTTTCTAAACTGGAGACAGAGAACAAACTAATGTCACCATCCTTCATCATTTGACTATCCATCATTTGACCTTCATCAGTTACTTCCATCAGTTGACTATCTCCCAACCACTCACACCGCACTAAGTCCTACCCTGTGTTAACTTAAACTGCCTTCCACTCCTAACCCAATGAGTTAGTACTACTACTATCACCTTTTCTACCACAAGAAAACTAAAAACAAGGGGATGAAATCACATGCCCAAAGTTACAGAGGTAGTACAAGGTAGACTACCATCAACCCCATTATAAAAGGAGGAAAGTCAGCTTTGAGAATTTAAGTAGCTTGTCCAAGGTTACAGGGCTAGTAAGTGGAACAGCTTGAACCAAATCTGTCTGAAGTTCAGACCAGACTTTTTATTTCTTCTGAAACCAAGGACATTTTGATTTTCCATTTTAAAGGCCACTAGGACACAGAAGGATCACTAGGACCACACAACCTTTATTTTACCAGTAGGGGGTTTTCTACCTAAGGTTAAACAGTTAGGGGTCAGCAAAATATACCCCAATTCAGACTCTTGTCACAGGGCTCCCCCTCTATACCCTAAACAAACTCTCTTTGAATTCACTTTAGTGAAAAACATCTAAAGACTGAAGAAGGTCAAGTGGATATGATATACATAAATCAGCAGCAATCAAAATGTGCTCATAGGATAACCCCAACTCATTAAAAAATAAAAATTATCTTTATCATTTATTTGTTTTTCCTTAACCATTAATATTTCACAAAGTCATTTGTTTCTGACATTTATCTAAGACCTTTGCCTCCTTCCTTAAGATGAGCAGAGTTTTTTCAGGTGGTGTCGTGAACTTGAATTTTTCTAATTATAAATTCGTGTTCATGTGTATTTTTATGTGTGTTTATATATACATATACTCATATGCACATATATGCAGTATTTTTACATGGGAATAGAAAATTAGTAAATATTGTCAAACACAATCCTTTAAATTCAAACACAAAGATGTATTACACTAATAATAATAGAAGTAACATTTAATCAAAGTGTTTGACCTGTAAATTATTCTCAATAAATATTTGTTGAATGAATAAATTATTTGCTGAGAAATGCCTCTGATTAAAAATAGAATTCTAACATATAAAAATTTAACTTGCATCTAGTCACTAGATTTTCAGTTGTGACTAGTTTATGCTAACCATATGAAAAATATCTTAAAGTTTTAATATGTGCCAATAAAAATATATCCTAAAACATGGGAAGGAGAGAAATATTTCTAGAAAAAAAAAGATGTTCAGATATTCTTGAGAACTACTCTGAGATTTATAGAGTACATGGCACATTAAGCAAGAGGAAACCGGAAGTAGTCCATTTTACCAATATAAAGTGACATGGACCAATGGATTTGATTCTATTATATTAGTAGTAAAATGTGAGGACATGAGAAATCCATTGTCATCTGCCTTCCTCAGGAAGCTGCCAGTGAACACATATTTAGAACCCTATACTATTTCAGAGAGTCCAATTAATCAATCCTCCCAACCCAAAGGAGTATGTGTCCCATGTTTTCTGATTATCTTTCTTTTAACCTTTATGCAGAAACACAGTTTCAGTGTATTGAGAAGTCTTATGAGAACCCCAACTCTATAGCCTTCAGATGATTCTAACACGGAACCCTGGAAGCTAGGTCGATATTGACATATGCTCTTGGTGAGCACCAATGGATAAAGTAAAGATGGTTTATAACCAAGTCTGACAACACAACAATCCACATGTTTTCCTAGTGGCAATTTAAAGAATAAGAATCACCATGATGCAATCAGAGAAGCCCTGTTTACTAATGAATGGTTTTATTAATGTTTATCATGTGGCAGGTCAATAAAAAGGCAACATAAAAATAAACTAACTGAAGATATGAGGTCCTCCTTTCAGAAATCATATTCCCAAAATGTTTACTGTCTGCCATGCAAACCAAGGGCAAGGTCCTGGGAGTCTCTCCTGCACAGGCAGGGCAGCTGGCTCCTGCAGTGATACCTGCTTCCTACACCCTGGCCTTTCAAGACCAGCTTGGTGAATGTGCTTGTTGATATAGCAGATCATGGGTGCAGGCAAGGCTTGAAACAAATAGCAGCCAACCAAAAACTGAAATGGAACTTACCCCATCAACATGAACAAAAACTTGTCAACAAGGCACTGGGAGCTCAGTAAATGGCACTGAACCTAGAGGTATTTTGGAGAGGCAAATTTCTCTACTGGACTTTCAAGGTGGCAAGTTGCATGTCAGACAATGGGTGTGTCATTGGCTTGTTGTCCACAAAGCTCATTATTCCCCATACTCCGAGTCCTCCAGAAAGTGTCTAGGCACAAAAGATGCCCAAAAATTGTCCTGCAAAGCCCTCACCAAGCTTATCTTTACCCTTTGAAGTATATCTTTAAGACTCCAACCACATTAGCCTCTCTTTCCCCTGAACCCTGAAATAATTTCCAACCTGAATAACCTGCATGATATTCACCATTTACTGCTTCACACTATGGTCCTTAGTAGCTCTCTGGACACCCACATCCATTCATAGCAACCCTGATAAAAGCTTCCAGTTCTCATTTGGGCAAGTAATTCTAATCAGCCCTATCAGAGTTCATCTCAGGGCATTGACTTAAGAGATGAAAAAGAAGTGTCGACTTACCCCGCCAGGCTGAGCCCTGGAGGAACGTTCCCAAGGCAGTCTGTGAATGAAGCCAATGCAGGAAGACAGCAGCACCCAGCTGAGAGACAAAGAAATACCAGGACTTTGGGGCTTACTTTGAGTCTTAAATACAGTAATTACCAAAGTCAGCCTGAAACACAAACTTTGTAGGTATATGAGACAGTAAACCCCTGTTTTTCACCTACACCAATGCAAGTTGAGTTTACTTGGAATTTGTGATGGTTAATTTTATGTGCCAACTTCAATGAGCTAAGGGATCCTCAGATAGCTGGTGAAGACATCACTTCCAGGTACTTCTTTGAGGGTGTTTCCAGAACATATCAGCACTTGAATCAGTACATTGAGTAAAGTATATCACCCACACCAAAGTAGATAGGCATCATAAATCCTACTGAGGGCCTGGATAGAAGAAAGAGGTGGAGAAAGGGTGAATTCGCTCTTTTTGCTTGAGCTGAGACATCTACCTTCTACCCTTGGACATTGATGCTCCTGGTTCTTGGGGCTTTGGATTTGGGCCAGGACATATCACCAGCGTCCCAATCCTCCATCCTTTGGACTCAGACTTGTACCATCGCCTCCAGACTCAGACTGATTAACACCACCAGGTGTTCTGGTTCTCCAGCTTGCAGAAGGCAGATCATGGGACTTCTTTGAAAGTATCAGGCCAGATCCCCAGCCCCCAGACAGCTAAATGACCCAGTTAGGCCAGTTTCCAAACCTCTGGACTACCTATGACTCAGCTGCCCTGACTTGCTTGGTAGCCCGAGGCTTAATCGAAACTCTCCCACAGAGACAATAGACACCTGGCGCCAGCCACAATAGCTGGTGACCAGACTGACCCTCCCGTACCTGGGAACAGCCTGCCTTTTACCTAACTCATTGTCCAAGCTCACGTCCTAGAATCCTAAGGCACCGCCCAGAAGACCAAGAGACAAACCCCTCCTCTACCCCCTCACAAATTCCCCGCTTTTTCTTTTAAAAACCCCACTCCTGCCTTCCCCCGGTGCTGACGTCAGCCTTGACTCAGGCCGCCATAAGCGCAGCATCCAATAAAGGCACTTGGATCAGATCACCCCGTTCCTCCCCCCTCTATTTCTCACGCATTTTTAACATTCTTAACATCCATAATTGTGTGAGCCAATTCAACAAATACACACATGTGTTTGTGCTTGGGTGCATAGAGAGATGAATAGATAGATGACAGATAGATAGATAGATAGATAGATAGATAGATAGATAGATAGATAGATAGATAGATACAGAGATATATTCTATTGGTTCTTTTTCTCTGGAGAACCTTAACTAATAAAGAACCAAAAAGATTCTAGTTGACACAAGTGTGCAATATATCCTCAGCACAATTTAACTTCCCAAAGCTAGGACCATACTGAGTGTTCTCCACAGCCTCAGCCTAGTACAAATATGTGGCAGTCACTCAAAAATGTGTTGCTTTATTAATTTTCTGCACTGTTCTATTTGATTTGATACTAAAACTAGAAAGCAGGCATAAATTCATGGTGGCCATGGCAAACCCGCTCTGCAGCTCCAGTAAGGCTGGTGCTCCCTAAGTTAGGCGCTGGTCTGAATTTTCAATGCCCACCCAGAGCTGATTACCCCTTGGTACCTGGTTAGTCAGAACTCACAATCCAAAGCAAAAAATCATATTTCTATTTTAAATTTACTTAATATTTTTATATGTATCGGTGGCCAAATCTTCTGAACCCCAAATTAAAGACATGTGAAGATTCCCTATAAAATTCTGGCCATGTGATCATTGTTTCCCATAGCTGGACCAGCACACTATACATACAAATCTTAATGAATTTTCCCCAGGTAATTTGTTTCATGGCTTGTTGCCCACTGAAGTAATACATATTCTCCCGAACACTCTGAACATGCAGATACTCTTCCCAGAATTACATATTAAGAAGTGAATAAAAACATATACAATGTGTGTGCAAACATACTGTCTGGTACATGGCCATTGAAGTGACCACATGGTCATCTTTGTCATCTTGACCTGAAAAGCAACCCTTTCACTTTGCTCACTTGAAACTCCCTGGGGTGGGCTGTATTGGGAATCATTTCTCAGTTTCTCTGAAGCCATAGCCTCAACTGAATATAATTGCTTTGCCACTTTTTGTGACATTTTAATGCCTTCATGCATTGTGGGTCACTCACTCAGTGTTCACTGGTGCCTACCATGGCAGGCAACATTTCTGGGAGCTGAGGCTACAGTGCTGAACAACAGAGCAGAGCCGAGGTTCTGGCCCTCGTAGAGTTTATATTCTAGTAAAGAGGACAGACAATAAATAAATAACCAAACAAATGATTAAGCTTGTTTCAGATAGTTGGAAATGTTACAAAGAAAATAAACTAGCATGATATGAGTCACTATGAGGAATGGGAAAAATTCCCTAAGCGCTCAGTTTTGAACTATCATAAGCTATTCCCCCCGCCCCCCCACCCCGTGAAAATCTGTGCATGCATGGCCCTTAGCTATTTTTTTCTTTGACCCCCATGTCCAAAGACATTTTTCAACTTAGGGGGAGAGGTGTTAAGAAATTATTTATTTCACTGCAAATGACCTGTTCTCTCCTTTTCTTCCTCCACCTGCCTTCCTTTCACTGGGGGAGGCCCTTTTCCCTTTTCCTTTCTTTGGAGGGCTTCCCATGGGGTCCTGGTGCCCCTTTCTGGTTTAATCCTGAATCACAGACTTGTTGCCCTAATTCTAAAAATACCCATTGCACCCTGCAATTAGATTTTCCACTTAGGGGCTGCAAATTAACAACTGGCAGCCAGAGTCTGAAGACCACAGATGTATGAAGCCAGCCAAAAGGACAGAACCCCTAAGGATATATATGTGTAACTTCAATCAAACACAAACCACAGATGTGGTACAAGTGGCTAACCACTCCTGAAGTTATGGGATGGATATCTCTCTTCAGACCAGATTCTAAGCATGGCTATCTAGAGCACCAGTGCCCTCTCATGGATGAGGTGTGCAGCATCTTCAAGGGAACACACACACCCTCATTCTCTCCAACACAGAGCTAGTGTAACACACACCACTCAGCCACTGCTCCCCTCCTCTACAGATGAGGAAGATCATGTGGGCTGGCAGGAGATTCTGACTCTACCCACTCCTTCATCACCCCCCCCCCCAAGGAATCTGTTCCTACCAGGTGTCTCACTCCTGAAGTCACCATGTTTAAGTATCATTCTCAAGGCTTCCATCCCAATCAAATAGGAATCTTCCTAAGATGATTCACTTTCAGAAGTTATGAGTCACTACCAGTTAGTGAGAAAGAGTATACACAGCTCTCCCTTAATAGGGGACTTTGTCCTTAGACCAAACGAAAGACCTGGGGAGCCCTGGGCGGCTCCGAGTACTGGGAATGATTTAGGAAGTGAGGGTCCACATTAAAGATAAACTTGACTTACTAGATTCATGTGTATGGCCTTAGTTAATGTTCACATCAACTTGAAAATGCATGAGTTATTTTCATTCTGAGACATTTTACAGGTGAGGAAATTGATCCTGGCACCAAGGACCCTGGCATGTGGTTGATACTCAATAGGTTAGTCCCTTCTTTACTCTGCTGTTTTGCATAGTGCAGCAGATGTTCTAAAAGGAAATCTGGACAAATAGGGTTACTTCTTTTTAATGTCTCCTCATACGCAAGGAGGGAGACGTGTGACAGAAAAAGCAGAGAGGAAAATACAGCCTAACACTACCATTTCTTGAGGGTGAAATCAATCTGATTTTTAACCAATTCTTATTTTTAATTCAACAATTTGAGAAAATTCTGGGGTTTCCAATTAACAAAAAGCATTCATACCAAAAATGGTAATATTTTCTTATAAGTGATAATTCACAGAGATTTTTCTTCATAAGCATGTTTTCCAAAGATATTACTCACTTCTATCAAAACCTAGGTTAGTGCCCACCTCATCATGAAACAGACATCAATGTCATCGACACATAGCCAATGTTTTTGTGCAATCTGGAAAAATGGGCTTAAAGCAAGCCAAATTCTCCCTATAAAATCAAAAGCCTGGGTTTGCTGGAGAGCCACAGGCCATGTCACATGCTAACCACGATGTTCATCATTCTCATTATTATTGGAGGCTATGGTGATATGCCTTTAACGGATTTTTGTAGGACCAAGAATGCTTAACTTCAGGATAAGATAAGAGAGGCCCCTGTAGGGTGGAGAAGTTCTCCCCAGAGAGTTTGGAAGGTGTGTTTTTTCTCCTTGAAGAGTGAGAGTATGAGAATCTAGCTAACTATTTATTCCCATAAACATTCTGGCTGTTTGGCAGGGGGAGCTTGCTTGGAAGTGTCCCAGTAGCAACAGAAGAAGCCAATTTAGGATTAAAAAGTACAGTAGGAAAGCTACTTTGTGTATACCTTATAGACTAACCCAGAGATAACCCAGGTATCTTTTCCTTGAAAGTCTTATTTTGAATGACGATTACCTCAGAAGAATCTCTATAAAACTCCTGATAATAATAACTAGAGGTTAAATATTTCCCCAAAGTAACACAGTAAGTGTCAGAGTTAGCACCTTACCCTAGGTCTCCCATACTACCCAACTTAGTGCTCTTTCTACTACTGCAGGTCATCTCTCAGGTAAGACCAGCAAGACTTGGAGCAAGCTTACTATGGGCCAGTTGAATACCTAGGCAGCAGTGTAACTATTTTATCAGCCACCTGGCTGAACTATAGTGTTCTGTCTAATCATGTTCCACAATCTCATCGGCTTTTGGCCAGTATGTAGATGCGGCCATCACTACATGGCCTTGGATCATACATCACAGTTAAAAGTCGAGTCAGTCTTGGTTGGCACAAAACCAAGTTACAAGTCAGTCTTAATTAGTACCAACATTTCACAAATGAATAGTATGTGTTCATTCTTCTTTAAAAACAAAGACACCTTTTGTAAGGCCCTGACTTTCTCACTGAATAAATCCGAACCTCTTTAAAAGAGTTACTATGAGGACCAGACCCTCCAGTTCAGTTTATCTCCCTTGTCATAGTATTCTTACCATCAAGAGAGTTTTTCACATTCTGATGATTAGTTTGCTTCACTTTGTGGAAGAAGATGAAATAGGAGACTTTGAACAGGCAACAGAGATAGTGTACCTCTCAACTTCTCTAGACATTGAGAATACGCTAGGAAACAAAATGGATGAAGTTCCTTTTCTCAGTAGCTTACACTATCGCTAGATAATATTCATTTAGACCTCCAAATTGTAGATTGTAAAGGACACAGTTATCAGTTTTTAAGGTTTTTTGTTTTTGTTTTTGTTTTTTGTTTTTTTGTTGTTGTTGTTGTTGTTGTTTTTTTTTTTTTTCATTCAAGTCCAGGTCTATATTGCAATTAGGAACTCAAATTTCTGACCTGGAGTGGGAAAAACCTTTCAGTTTATAGATCTTGTTAAGAAATTAACTAGTTAATAATGGCATACTGAAGCTATATGATATTTAGAGCTTTTCTATATGAATTTGGCCTATTCCTCTAGCCATACCTAATCTCTCCTCTTTCCTCTTTTTTTTTCTCCTGGCTGTCTACCTCTTTCCCATTTCTCTTTGGGATTAATATGTCAAAGAAAAGACATGGAACTAAGGTCTGTCAAGGACTCAGGATTATCCTTGTAGAGAAAGTGGCTGTGGGAAAGGGGAACCTCCTAATCTGCTTAATCTCTATCCAGCAGGACCATGGTTAACTAACACTTGGTTTTCGTAATTCTTCTTATTTCACAAAAGGAAAACAAGGAAGTGTACATTCAAACACTTATTTGCTATCTCAGCAGAAAGCTCCTTATCTCCCCCACAGCTGCTTGCGAAGCCCCAGAAGGTTTCAGGGTCAATGATTATCATCTTTCCATTCAGACACTCTGACATCTGTGAATACGTTGACCTTGAAGACTGGACCAAGTCATTCCTGACAGATGTTAATTTGATTGCTCAGTGTTGACCTCTTTTGAGGCCTGGCTTTTGTCTTCATCACTATATTAAGATGGTGATAGCCTTCCTGAAGTCATAAAAATGCTCTGATAAGCCTTATCGATCTTGGATTTGAAACTGAACAGATAACCACAGTGTATTATGGTAAACTTTTAACCTACTCCCTAAGACATATGTCAAGACAGACACAAGAGTTCATGTTTTTCATTTCATAAAAGACCTCTCATTTGTTTTTTTACATTAATAATTACTGCTTTAAAAGTAACCCAACCTACTCTGTCTACTTTGCATTTATTTTTGCAAGCCTCGGGCAAGTATAAGGACCATTATAATAAAGAAATTATTGAAAATCCTTCTCTTAGAAAACTTCAGATGTAACAAAATTGGAAGACAATGAGATATTAAAAAGTGATACTCATTGTCTACCTTTAAATAAATCCTGTAAATTTCAGCCCAGTGTTAGAAATAATAGCTTTCTGTGTAGTGACAGACAAAGAAGTCCTGGGAAAGAAAACCTCTTCTTGCTGTTGTGCTATAATTGAAAGAACATGACTTGGAAGTCAGGCAGAACTGGGCTCAAATATTGGCTCCAAAACCTACCAGGTAGGAGTTCTTGGGAAAATTACTAGACTGAGCTAAGTATGACTTTTCTCAGAGGTAAGATGAGAATTCACCTTTGTTGTTAGGACTCAGAAAATAGCCCTTTCTTCAAACACAGATTAAAAAGACATTGAAACACAGAGTTCTCATTCTTTGTTAATTATGCCTTCAACCTCTAATTAATAAATAAGCTATATATTAATGACACATTTTTCTGTGCTTATTAGAAACTTCCTAACCTGAGGTACAGACACTATTGGCCAAATACTTTCAGATTGTCAGACACAATTGGTTAAGATAGGAATAAAAGAAAACCGTTAAATAATCACTAAACTATCAAAAATGCTTTAAAATGGGTAAATTTTATGTCTTAGAGACTTGGAGCAGATGGCCTAGGGTCAGGAATTTTGGTTGAGGTGATAAGGGACAGAGTCTGTCTATAGTTAAGCAGGAAAGTGGGAGCAAGATCTAGAAGGTTCCACAAGTTCTAATCTAAACGACCCTCGAGCTAGGCCTCCAGCAGTTTTAACTCTGGAAGCCCCTGCACTAGTCTCTACAGTGGTTCCAAAGGCTTCTTGTAGAGAAAAACACCCCAAAAAAGAAGACAAATCAGGACCACATTTGGAGGTGGCTGAGTAGACCTTCACTTTTCCCCTCCTGTTTGCTGATGCCTGAAATTCTTTTCATTTGAAAGGAACACCTTTCATCCCATAATTATAAGCTGAAACATTTACATGTCACAAGGCTACTTCAGACAAGGTGTTGATGAATATGAGCTCTAGTCAAAATATAATCAGTCAATCAGTCAGCAAGTATCAATGACTGGTTATCAGATCTCTCTCTGTTTTGAGAGAGAAAAGAGGTGAGGGGGCAAGTCTCTGGTCAGCTGAAAGGAGAGAAAGGGTCACCACCAAAGGGAAAGCTCACCAAAAAGTTTTCCTACATCACAGTTTTGCCTCAGAGGGTCCTGTTTGAAGCTGGGAGGGGGCAACAGAAGCTGACTGAGCTCTGAGATGTTGGTGGTGGACATTTGGGAGGGTGATAAACATTGTTTTGTTTTTATTTGATTAGGCTTCTACAAACACCATCATCTGTTACAATAATTTATGAATTACATTTCCTTTAGTAGTATTTGTTTTTCACAGGGCTGATTGGCTTTTCATTGGAAAAAAGAGCACCCAATAAATTGATAGCTTAGGTGCTGGAATGGAGACTCCAACCCCCACCAGCTGTCTCACTCCATCGGTAACATATTCCTTCTCTTATCACCCAGACAAGGCAGCCATCCAACAGTAAGTCAGGTAGGCAGATAGTCAGTGAGTCAGAAATCAGTCAGATATTCAGTCAGAGACATCCAGTCAGTCAATCAGCCAGTCAGCAGGCCTTCAAAGGGCTGAAATAATTTAAGACTGTATAAATGTAACTACTCCTTAGCTGTTAAGGAGTTGAAATTACGTTCGGCCCATTGAAGGCAACCACGAGGCTGATGTGGCCCCTAGTGAAAACGAGTTTGACACCCCTGCTCTATGCACAATAAAGACATATAATACAATTGGGATCATTTAAAATGATAGGATGGTTCTCTTTTTCTTCCTCCAAATTATATGCTATACATTGGACAGCATACATGGTGACTTAATTGAAGCTGCCCTGTCTCACAGAAAGAAGAATTCAGAAATTAAATTCATCAATTTAAGTTATTCACATATTCTCACTGACCTGTGTACAGGACTATTCACTAGTGCACTATTTATAATAAGATTAAAAACAACCTATGTGTCCCTGTTTCAAGTTATCTTCAGCCAGTTTGGCTCCTCAGTAAATATGAGTTTCTTTTGATGGAGGTGGATGGAGCCTAATACTTCACAATTTCTCTTCCAGGTGCTATGTTATAATGAAAACCATTCTCAGGCCAAATTCCACCAAGGCTCTCACTCATCCTAAAGAGTGTCCCCAAGAAGTTGATAAAGGAAGATATGCAATTCTTTCCTCCACAGCTAAAAGTGAATTCCCTGAAGGCCCAGAGCAAAATATCCTCTGCAAAAGCCAAACACAATAAATAAGAGCTGTTTTTTTTTTTTTTTTTTTCAAAACACTTAACAAGTTACTGAGATTTTGTTGAGGTCATTCTATTGCCCTTAAATTAGTTTCAAGGGAAAACTGGTGAACTTTTGTCCTCCAGGAAGATTCCTTTTATGGTCTTTCCTTTCATCCTTCTCTCTCCAACTTCTTTCATTTCCTCTCAATCAAAACACCACTAACAACACCCCCTGCTAATGGCTATTTTGCTGTCAAGCTTAAATGGGTCAAAGCTCCAATCACTAATGAAACAAGAGGGAGTTTGTTTGGCTTAGATGTGAGAATATACAAATGCTTGCTTAAATGTTGTATTTCTGATGCTAATGGTTATAGGGAAGCATTCCTCCTGGGCTGGAGGCCCCTAGCTAGGGCTGACAGCCAGGGTTTATGGGAAGGTACTGGATGGGGTGGGGCAAGCAGGCTCTGCTCACCTGGAGGGGGAGGGACAAACTGGCAGCTCACAGGCCTTAGTGGCACAGGGGCAGCTTTGGTGTGATGCACATGGTGTTTGCAAATTTTTTTTAATTAGTCATTGATACCTAAAACATTTGGAGATATCACAAAATTGTGGAATTAACTTCTCTTAGCAACACAGCTGGTCAGCCAATGTCAATGTGATAATCCCTTGTCAATGTAAGAAATATCCAAACCTGTAGAGGGTTTTTTAGTTTATTTGAGCCAAACTGATGACATTTGCCAAGAAGCAAAATCTCAATAGATTGAGAAAATGCTCCAGAAAATGGCAGTTTTGCACCTTATTTTATATACATTAGAACCAAAGGAGAAGACATAAGGTGTTTACATGAAATCCATTGGTGATAGATTAAAGAGGCTGAAAAAAGCAAAGTGGGGAAATTTCCAATCAGACAAAAAGTAAAATGGATTTGCACGTACTTCTTTGGTGTATAGGGTAGTCAGTAATTGGCATTTACAGAACATAAAGATTGTATGCAGGAGAGCAAGCTAACAGTGAGGGGTTCTGTGATCTGTGTTCCAGTCAGAGGTCGTGCCCTGAGGGGTCTGGAAAAAGGGGATTACTCTGATAGTTCAACGGTGTGTTATCATAGATGTGAAAAGACAATAGGCAGGCTCAGTTAGGGTAAATGTTGTCCTTTGTCAAGGAGGATACCAGCCTAGGACATGACTACCCACCACGATGCCCATTTAGTTAGGAAGTTTTAATTTCAGACCATTCTATGTGGCTACTTTAGGTCTCTGAGTTTGTAAGGCCTTCCCTGAGCTTGTCAGGACTAGTAGATGGCCCCCTTTTTCATCCACACTCTTCAGCACAACACTTGTACGAGCTGAGTAGTGCCTGCCCGTTTTAGATAAGATACATTCTGCAACTCAACATGGGCCCAGGTGCCTGGCTGTCCTGGTGATATCTATGCTGAATGACAGATTTCCCCTAAGAGTTGGTGGGTTAAAATAACCATTTTCTTTAGCTCTTGATTTGGTGAATTTATTTGTGAGACCACAGAACCCTTCATTGTCATCTTGTTCTCAGGTGCATACACAGGCGTTGACTGCGCTGTAAGTTATCTGAAGGTTTGACTGGGCTGAGGACTCAAGATGGCCACTCACACAGCTGCAGTTGATGCAGGTGATGTTTGTTGGGGGACCAGCTAGAGCTATAGATTCGACAGGGGGCTTCTACATCGTGGCAACTGAGGAGAGTGAGACTTCTTACACAGTGGCCACTCCCCCTTACCACCTCCCATACCCCTTAGCAAGTGTTTTGAGAAAGCCAGGAAGAATTGCATGGTCTTTATGACCTAGCCTTAAGAGTCATACTCTGTTGACTAGAGTATTCGTAAGTCCAGCCAGATGCACATGGAAGGAACACAGATACCAGCTCTCAATGTGAGATGCACGGAAGAACTTGAGCCTCATTTACTTGATCTGCTTGAATACTGGAAACTTTTGAGTGTAGACCTCTCGGGCCTGAATGAATATTGATAGAAACACATCTTTCTCTCTCCCTGCTCTCTGCCTTCCTTCAATGTGGGAGGAGTGACAGTATTTACTGAGTGCCACTCACATAACCTTTTCTTTATCTTACAAATATTTGTAGAGCACCTAACTTGTACCAGGTACTTACCACACATGTTTAAATTTAACATTCACAGCAGCACTGTATGGTAGATATTACCCCCATTCTTCAGATGAGGAAATGGAGATTCAAAATGAAATATTCTGAGTGGGGTCGTACAGCTTCAAAACATAGATCCAGGATTCTATGTCAGCTGTTGCAGTGTGTCAAATGCCAAGAGAGATTATCATTTTTGCTTGCGTCCTGGAACAAAATCCCTACAAATATACTTCACTTCTCATCAGAATAGGAGATTGTCCTCAAGTGCATGACTCCCCTGGTCTGTGTCTCACTGGAGATTCTGCATGAGGCTCCTCCCCTTGAAGGGCAAGTTTTTGGAAATTCACGGGCCTTTGTGCTAGTCAGCTGTACCCTGAAAAAAATCAACAGATCTTATATGAACATCTCCCCTCCCCCAACAAAACCAAATGATGGATCCGTTCTGGCACTTGAGCCTTCAGCCCGGACTCTAGAACACAAGCATGTGCACACATCCAGGCAGCGAGCTGCCTCTCTTTCTTTGGCATCTTGGGTGTCTAGAATAGATAAGAAACAAATCGAAGATGGAGAGATGTAAGAGGGGTGGTGAGTGAGGGGAAGGAAAGCCCAGTTTTCACTGATTTGTTTTCTGGTATGAGATTTTTCAAACCCCTCTCAGTCTCCTCTGTTTCCAGCTAGTTCTCTTTCTTCCTTCTACTTGTACTGTCTGTTGGCATGAATAAGAAGGCTACTCTGCTCCCATAACATGAGGAGTAGAGAAGGGGATGAGAACCAATATTTACCCGGACCCTACTATGTGCTGGGCACCAGGCATGGCATGATATTCATTACAAGTCACAGGTGTAGCAGAAATTAGCTCTATCTCTTGGGGGGTGGAAGGACATACAGGAAGAGAAGAAATTAGTGGCAGCCTTCTCTGGATTGATCTATCATAGTACATAACATGCATTAACATTCTATGAGGTTATTTTAAGGTCTCTGAGCACTTAGAATTATTTATTCTACTTTTTAAAAGATATTTATTATCAAATACTGCCTACACTAATTTAAGAATTGCAGAAGAAAGGATATAAAATAAAAAGCAAACTTTCTTCCTAACTCTACCTCCAAGTTCTGGAATCTTCTAGGTTTCCCTTTGCCTATCTCCTTTTCACATCATATAAATACATATATACTATATTTTTCCAAATATAGAATCATTTTTTAAACATGATATTTCCAAAAGTGTACTCTACCCACTCCCATCAATTATTGTGCTCTGTAAAGATGATAGCTTTTTAAAGTTTTTAGTTGTATCTTGAGAATTATTATTAACCTTTTAATCCTTCAGGATACTTGTTTTTTGCAAACTAACAGTACGTGCTAAGGTAATGTTGACTAAATGCAACTGAATTCATGCAAACTTTCATAAATATACATTAGGTTGCCCTTGAAATTCACTCTTTCTTTCTTGCAGCTTTAATTATTTTTATTCTCTATTTTAATTCCTTTTGGACTTCCAAATATTCCCTTCTTTGGAAATACAGTGAAATACTATTAAATGTATGAAGAGAGGTAGAGGAAAGGGAATATTAAATAGCAAAAAGTCCAAATCATAGAAATACTAAGAACTCAGGAACTGCAGTTTTTATACCAACTGCACAAACTGAAAATTAACAGTTTGGAAAAGAAAAGATCTATAGCCAGTTGCTTTCCTGAGAAGATAAAATCACTTGAAATTACCATTTCAGTTATTTACTTTCAGGTGGTTCATGAAAGCCTTAAAAACTCAACTGAACAACCATTTATTGAGCACAGACTATGTAGTCATTATTGCCTGGAATCTAGGTGACTAGGATGCAGCCACGTTCTTAGAGGAGCCCACTACTGAAGCAGGAGAGAGATACTGATGAAATAAAGCGTATAGGGCAATAAGCATGGGCTGGTAGAAAGAGGGAAGTATTAGAAAGGCAGCTGTGGATAACCTCAGGAAATTATTATGGTACCACTTTTAAATTCCACCTGGATACACAGTTAATGGTGGATTGTGCACCCTGGAATCTGGTTATGTATATTCCTTTTTTTATTTTTCTCAAAAATGAAAGGGAGATAAACTTAGGCCCAAGGTTACTCAAAAACATCACACATCAAAAATCAGTGAAGTACAAAGGATACTATTTTTCATTATGCATGTAAAGATATTCCACCAGTATCATAATTTCCTATAATCATTAGGAATTATTTTTTACCATGTCTGGAGCTTCAAACTATTGGACATGAACTGTCATAGGCAGCCTCCTGACTATTCATTTTCTGACTGCTCTCTTCAGGACCCTGGGAGCAGAACCTCTGACAGACTATTGGAACACTAAATACAGTGCTGACATGGTACAAGATCTTTCAAAATGCATCTCTTGTCAAGGTTTTCTGGAAGACAATCTAGGTCAAAGGCACATTGCCTGGAACCTGAGGTAGATAACTGCCTAAATTATTCAGGTGCGTGTGGTAGGGGAAGGTTGGGGAGAGAATGGCATGTTAAGAAAGAAATCAATTAGAAATGGATTTTTATTCTCAGAGTGCTATAAAGGGCACAAACTTCCCTTTAAGTCATTGTCTTTTTCATTGTGACATCTGATCCATTAGATGTTCATCATGCAGTTATTCTGCCCTTTTATTTCAACTTGCGTATACAGGACAACACTGTTGTGCTTACAAAAGCTCATCATGGCAAAAGAGAAGATCTGAACTGAGGCACAAGTACAGACTACTTGTCTTTGATGTTCTTACTCCTCTTTCAAATGCCTACCAGGATCATCTGTCTCAGGATGGCTGCCTCCAGGAGCAGAATTTAAGATCAGAATATAAGTGTACATAGTTTGTTTAGGAAGTGATCCCAGACAGCTCTGCTAAGGTCCTGTGGCAATAAAAATGGGAATAATGTCAAGCAAATTAGCAATTAAATTTAAAAGGCATCCTCAACCCAGTGAGGATGCTTATGGAGAGTGTAGCTCTTGAGTTATTCCCAGCAAGGAGAGGAAAGTTGGAGTATTCATTCACTGACCCCCATCCCTCATTGACCGAGCTATTCCCAGAGGCATTAACTGCTCAGGTCTTCTGGCCCTCCTAAGACCCAGAGACAGCCATCACATGGCAAGTTCAGGTTGGCAGTAGGAGCTTGTGAGTAAGCACGAGAATGGTGCATGCCAAGGTTATATGGGGAGAACAGAAACAGTCTGCTTCACCATCTCATCTTGTATTTGCTCAGCATGACAAAACCCTGTTCTTTCCTTGTATTTCTTGTCTTCTCCCAACATTTTAAAGTTCGATACCTTTTCTTCTGTAGGAGAAAGAAAAGGGGGTGGGGGGATTAAGTAAAAGAAAAACCCTTGAGTATGCAATGATATTTAAAAACCTGAAAAAAAAAAAAAACCTTATTTTGGTGATGTTTCAACCACAGGGGAGAAACTGATGGGAGATCAGGGGGAAATTCTTCTCTTGTATTTGTACTGAATAACTCTGCTTTAATTAACAATAATGACCAATGGGAATAATTCAGTGAAACTTGTCTCTTCTTGTCTCTATATCACAGACCAATATCTGCATAATGTAAGAAAAGAAAAATCAGTAAATTTATGTGCTGTGTTCTGTTAAGCCTTCTACTCCCAAAGCAAATTTTTTTTCATGAATAACCTAAATTTAACAGAGGCCCCCATGTGGTCCAGTCTCAGGATGGTGTCACATTAAAAGGAACAGTTGGTTTCAATTAGCAGACAAAAAGTAACTTAAATACTATAAGTCTTTACTTAGTCTATTGAGCTCTTACACACAGAATACCATTTTTAAATTTCTCTCTCCCCAAGTCTTCCTTCTCATTATCACTCACAGGAATGATGGCTGATCCCCAAAACTTTTTTCCCAGCCTTCACTTCTCATACCTCAAACTCTCCAAATTTCAATTCTCACAACTTGTATCTCTCCCTATACCCACCCTTTTTATTGTAAGATCAACTAAGACTCTTTATCATCTTTGAAGTTTTGCTTATTATTGCTTCTTTACCATTGTATGCCATCACTACAACAAATGTTATGCAAAACATCTATTCTTCACTCTCAGAGCCACAGTGCGATGGATGCGTATGGAGAGTTGGAATGTATGATGTGAGAAAACTAGTGAGTGTTGACTTACAAGAAGGTATCCAGCCATGTAATATGAAAAATAGAGACATTTGCTGAAGAAGATATAAGATACAAGAAAGATTGTACACAGGACAATTATGCCTCAGTCCCCTTCAAAGTGGGCACTTAGGACCTCACGCAGTTTCAATCACAATCAGCTACCCCGACATATTTTCCTGAATCTCATTGACAATCTGAATCTCTTCCCTTTTGAATGTGATTTTAGTTTTAGGAAAAGCCAGACAATGCAGAGCACCAAATCTGGGTTGCCTGGGGTCTGAGTCACCTGGGAGATTTGATGTTTTGCCAAAAAATCTGCACAAGATGTGATGCATGAGTGGGAGCATTGTCATGGTAAAGCTGCATTGCAGCCTTCTGAATCATGGGAATAGTTTCCCTCAGAGGAAAGTTTAAGCTTAATGTAAAACTTTATGCAGATTTGTTGCTCTACTCACTCAGTCATTTTGAATGTGACAGCCACACAGTACACAGGCTCACTCAACAGTATCTACCACTCCCACTGACTAATACAGTGAAGTCATCATTGTTCACACATGCACATTCCCATCCACTCTTCTTGGCTGCCAGCTTACACCAATGTCACACAAACCATTCTCATTATATTAACAATGGTTGGACATTTTCTGAACAGACCTCATATATGTTAATAAATTGGTTCTTGTTTTACTTTTTATATCAATATATTTAGTGATCTGTATCTACCTATATGTATCTGTTTCTTGGGAAAGGACTAACACGAACAGTGGAAAGTTCCTAGTTTCTTCCTGTTTCTCCCTTACCCCCTTTTCTGTTCTTTCTTTTCTTTTCTTTTTCTTTTTCTTTTTTTTTTTTTTTTGACTAACTACATTTTCTATGTTATGCACTTTGACTACCAATACATTGCAAATTTGCATGAACAGTTCTTGGAAAATACTATTCTGGTGGTTATTGAGCAAGGAGCACAGAAGAGGAATGGCCCCAACCATGAGTTTCAGTGAAAGTTGCAACAGATTCCTATGCCAAAACCACGAGGACAGAGACTCATCTTTTCCTATCCTATGAAACTCTGACCCTTCTTCCCTTGGGGAGTCACCAGGTCCTCAGATGCTCCCTGAATCAATGAATCAGCTGGATAATGCCTTACCAGTTTCTGTTTGAGTCCCTTAAGTTGTTTTCTTTTGATTTTCTTTATCTACACAGACAATGTGCATATGTCTACACATTTATATTTGTATGATGTGTGTGAAGGCAAATTAACATATGATGTGTGTGAAGACAAATTAAGTTATAAAGCACTTTCACATTCACTATGCTTACAAAATGCCAACAAGTTTATGAAGTAGGAATGAGTATGAATTATTTTCCTCATTCTGCAAGTGAGAAAATTAAGGCTCAGAGGAGTTAAATGGACTAGACCAAGGTCACATGGCTTGTTACTACATATTCAAACCCGAGTCTCCAAATCTACTGCATTTTTCTTCCACAGTGCATGTTAGCATTCCACATTAGTTTTGATGATTCCTGAAGAACTTTGCTTGCCCATCTTTATTCTCCACACCTGGGAGCACCCTAAATCCAGGATAAAGCGCAGACAATCCTGTGTCTTGGGATCAATAGTCAAACCCTGTGGTAGGCTGTATGTGTGTGCCTGTAATTATGTCTGTGTTTTCATGAATGATTTGTGATCATATATAATCTCCAATTGTTGAAAAGTAGAAAATGCAGAAAATCATTTAAAAACATAACCACACTTAATCAGCCATAATCACAGTTAATACTGTTTATCTTTCATAAACACACACACATGAATCTTAATACTCATGATACAAAAACAAGATACTGATAGTGCAGGAAAAGACAATTATAAGTCTAGCTCATTCAAAAACACCAATGAAAAATTATAAATAAAAATATTATCAAGCAGAATCCTACAACATAAATAATACATTATGACTGAGTTGATTTATTCCAGAAATTTGAGTTTGATTTGACATATACAAGTCCTTATTTTAATGAACCATATCAAAAGATTATAAAAAGAAAATATCATCTCAATAGACATAAAGAAAGCTTTCAAAAATTGAAATTAATTCATGAGAGAAACATTAAAGTAGGAAAAGAAGAAAAAGTGTATCTATCATAAATATTATGGGCAATAGTGCTATATTAAAATCATTATCTTTTCTATCAAAAATAAGACAAGAATAACACCTTCTTTTCAATATTTTCTTGGTGGCTCTAGCCAGCACAGCAGGAAAAGAGAAAAATATAAACACATACTAATTGGAAAGGAACAAACAAAACTGTCAGTATCCATTTGTAACTGTCTACATAGGAAACTCAAAAAAGTCTACAGAGAAACATTAGAACTAACTAGAGATTAGACAATCGCATTTCTATACTCGTACATCAACAACAAACAATTAGAATATCTAATTTCAAAAATTAGAATAGTGTCGAAGACCTTAACAGATACCTCACTGAAGAAGATATACAGGTGACAAATAAGCATATGACAGATGTTCCACATCACATGTAATCAGGAAATTCAAATTAAAACAATAATGAGTAGAATAATATTCAACCTCCCTATTAGAATGACAAAAGTCCAAAACACCGACAACACCAAATGCTGCTGAGGATGTGGGACAACAGCCTCCCTCATTCATTACTGCTCAGAATGCAAAGTGGTGCAGCCATGTTGGAAGATAATTTGCCAGCTTCTTACAAAGCTAAACATACTCTTACCATACAGTCCAGCAATCATGCTCCTTGGTATATACTTGAAGGAGTTGAAAATTATGTCCACATAAAAGCATGCACACAGACACTTATAGCAGCTTTATTATTAACTGCCAAAACTCGGAAGCAATGAAGATCTCTTTTAGTAGGTGAATGTGTAAATAAACTGTGGTCCATCCAGACAATTGGTGCTAAAAAGAAATGAGCTATCAAGCCATGAAAAGACATGGAGGAACATTAAACGCACATTATTAAATGAAAAAAAATCTGAAAAGCTACATTCTGTATGATTCCAACTTTATGACATTCTAGAAAAAGGCAAAACCACTGGAGACAGTAAAAAGACCATGGTTGCAAGGCATTGGCGGGAAGGAAGGATGAACAGGCAGGGCACAGAGGATGTTAAGGGCAGTAAAACTTTCTGTATGATACTATATATAATGGTAGGTACACATCCTTATATATTTGTCAAAACCTGTAGAATGTACAACACCAAGAGTGAACCCTAATGTAAACTATGGATTCTGAGTGACAATGATGTGCACCTGTAAGCTCATCAATTTTAACAAATGTACCAAAGCCACTCTGGTGGAGATGCTGGGAGAAAACATAGATCACATGATAGAAAGAAAAAGTGCTCCTCTTTCTGCTGCTGTCACAGGAGTGAGCTACTATTTCCAAGTTATATTTAGAATAAAAGCTGTTATTTTATTTTATTTGAAAAGACTATTGAGAAAGAGGAGCATGTCGTGCCTTGAGCTTGACCTCTGGTTTCAAACATCTTTAAGATTTTGAGACCTTAGCAGGAATGTTAGGAGCTGGGAAAACTGCCCTTCAAAGCTACAGTTTTCTGAATTGCATGAAGGAGGTAGAGATTTGAATTCACCTCCAGAGCAGGTATTCCTTTTTCTGGAAGTTAGCTCAAATAGGACAGCCATCCATACAAATGTCAAACAGAGGTCAGACTAATAGTGACTGCTGAGCCAGTGTGATTATGCAGAGGGTGTGTGTGTTGGAGGCAGAGACACATATCTACGGGCTCTCTGATGTCTCTTTTGGATGGTACCATGCCTCACCCTTGCTTGTTCCCCAGCAGTTGGGCATGTTCTCATTCAGGCTGATGTTCACAGGGAGTCAGAAGTTCAAAAATCAGAAGAGTACAGGAAGGACAAGTAGGATGACCTGGAGCAGGAACAACAAAAAGAAACTTGGATGGACTTCGTAAAGCTCAACCTGAGCTGAAGGGCTAATGACCCACATCTGGTTTTATTCAGTACTTAAGTCTAAACAACCCAGATTTAAGAAAATATTTAAAATGAAAGGAGCCATGATTCCTTTTTAATACAGAGAGAGAGATGCAATGGAAATGGCCTCCCATGCCTCCCCTCCTGTTTGTTTCTTTTGTGAGGATGTGACATTATTGCTTTCTGATGTGATTGTGCCATGGGGCCACTCATTTGTGAGTCTGGGTCAGGGTACCCCAACAAGAACATGGATATTTTAAAATTATCAATGATCCTGAGAAAAGGAGGCTCCCTTGGGAAGAAATGAAGACTTGGAAAGCTGATGTTAGAAGGAAGAAGAGGAGTAAATTCTCCCTGGGTTCTATTTTCTTGGTCATGGAATATGAATATATGTTTCTGGAATCTTTCAGACAGTGAGAGCAAGGTAGCCTCTACCATAAAGAGGCATCCAAGGGACAAAGGAAAAAGGCAGACTCCAAAGTCACCAGATGAGGCTGGGTGGGGACCCTGTGGATCCTGAAAGCGACCATCGCACCAGCTAGAGTATCTAGAGTTTCCACCCATTCATTAGCTGGGTAGCTAATGTATTTGTAGTGGAATGAAATAACTTGCCCAGAACACAAATCAGGCCCTAACATTTAGTAAGATTTTACTGAAGCTTGAGAGAAGAACCTTCCATTGGACTTTTTTAAACCAGTGATTCTCAAAGAGCAGTTACCAGATGAGCAGCAACAGTATTCCGTGGGAACTTGACAGGACTGAAAATTTGGAGGCTCCACCCCTCGTGCTGTGAGACTCGGGGATCTATGGTTTTGTAAGCCCTCCAGGGGATTCTAATTCTCACCTGAGTATAAGGACCCCTAACCCTTCCATAAAGTCCCCCACAGGGGAGGGGCATCACATTGAACTTGATTTTTAATGTGACCTCATTTGAACATTCTGTCTGGTGATCTCCATGTCATTGTCATTAGTGCCATTCATCTAATATTTCTAGCTCTCTGCTTTCTGGGCAGATAGTAGGATTATGTTTCCCAGCCTCTTGGTGGTTGAATGGGACCACAGGACTAGGTCTTGCCAGTGAGTTGTAAGCGTGTTTGTTTGTCAGTTCCTGACCCTACAGAGCTTTCTCTTTCCTTCATAACGATGTTCAAGAGAGTGGCTACTCTACTAGCTTGGAGCCGAGAGCAAGGAGACATGAAAGGGGTCCACAACCTTTGTGGTTACAAGCCACTAAGATACGATGGTTATTTATGGCTGCAGCATAGCTTGTAATACCTGAATAAGTGATATCAGGACCTATGACCACAGGTCCTGCAATTTCTGTCAGTGCTCTTATTTCAAATATCCTGTTCCATTTTTAAACCACCAGTTCCAGTCTCTGTTTCAATCGCATAGAATTTGTTGATTGTATCTCCTGCAAAAGACTGTGAAATGTATCCTTTGTCCTTCATATGGCCTAGTACAGAGGTAGGTACACAGTAGGAGCTTAATATATATTTGTTGATTGATCTGCCATAATCCACACCCACTTTAAAACAACATTCTCCCTTTGTAGCCCATGCTTCTGTCTGTAAAAATTTATTAGCCACAAAGCACTCTTCATACTTTCCCCTTCAAATGGTTTCTTTCCCTCTTGACAGTACTTAAATTCAGCATTTGAGTCTCCTTGCTTTGTTTTAATTATTAACTGTGATTAGATACTCCAAGGGTTCTGGAGTAACTGGGCAATTGAACATGTATAATTTTCCTGATTATTTCCCTGACTCAACCCAGAACAAATAGAAACAAACAACAGAAGTCAAAGAAGGAGTGTTTGTTTTCTCTGCTAGATCACTGTGGATTTACACCTCTTTCCCATTTGCACTAATGAGAATTATATGAGTAATTCCCCCACTGTGAGCACAACCCTTGAAGTCCTTCCAGTGTCTTCCTAAAATGGTAGCAAGAATTTAAGGCTATTCTAGTGCATGTAACTAAAAAATTCCAGCTACCATGTAGCATATGTGAGCCTAAACGTCTTTCCAGAATTGGGTATTGAGCCACTAGAGATACAGGGTTGTGTCTTACCCTATCGTCGAATGTACTCAAGGCCTAACATAGAATCTGGCACATTGCAAGTGCTCAGTACACATTTTTTGTTGAATGAATGAGTGAATGAATAAATGAATGAAATCAAAGTTTTCTTTAATCATTCCACTAGAAGAAACTAAAGACCAAATGGGGATTAATGACCCCTGTGGGAGAAACACAATGACCAAATTTGTGCTTTGTTTTATTCAAGACCCTTTGCTTAGGGATTTCTCCCTTAACTAGAACCATTAAACTTGGAAAATATATTTGCATCACCCCAGGGACCTCATTCTGCCAGTATCTTTCCATACATTAACACCTCTGACAAAGGCAAAAAAAAAAAAAAAAAAAAAAAAAACCTATTTAAACAGATGATAGACCTGTGATTAAAAGACTAACTACAAACATACAACAATAATTCTTACATTATTTTTCAGTAAATGCTGACGATCCTAACTAAACAAGCAAAGAAAACAAATAACTTAATCTGAAGAAGAATAGTGCTCACACTATTTCCTTCATGCCACAATTCACTCTAGGCAGTCAAGGTGTCAACAGAATAACTCCCCTCCTGTTCTCTTGTGGCAGGGAAATTTCAAGGTTTACCCCAGGATATTTAAACATGCAGCAGCCTGACTCTATTTTCTGGAGAAAGCTCTGCAAAGGACTTTCTACGGGAAATGAGAGGCTTCTCCCTATGTCCCCATCTCTCTCTTCATATCTGTTTCTATACAGAATTCTTTTCTGGGTAGCTAATGTATTTGTAGTGGAATGAAATAACTTGCCCAATTAACTTGCTAAAAATCTCCTCACTGTGCCTTAATTAAAGATTTGGTTGAAATACAAGTTTCTATTTTCAAATGCAAATTAGTCATAGAGTAATTTATACTGTAGTATGAATTAGTTTCCATTCCATGCATCTCTTCCTGAACCTTTGTCCACTGAAAATAATAGAACAGTACGCAACTCATTTACACTCAACTCTCTTTTTCCTGTTTCCTATACATCATGTGAAGAACTATTTTATTAGAGAGTTTAACAGTAAACAGAGGACGCACTTGTTGATGTAACTTTTTTCATTAAATCATTAGAGCACATTATTCCTTTGCATTGTTCTCTTTTGATCAGGATTATTCATTTCAGCAACAGGAGTCAACTCTGGTTGCTTTGAAGCAGAAATTGAATTTACTATAAAAAATATTGTGTAGTTCACATAATCACAAGGAAAGAATGACAACTGGACTCACAAATACTGCAGCGAGGGACAACATCCCACATGCACTCAAGGAACTGATGAGGTCACCATTGCCAATGCCTCCAAGCTCTAAATACTGCAGCTTATTCCACCAGCTGCTGGTGGGGGTACTGGGGACCACAGTGACCCTCATTGCCCTCGATTCCCTGGAAATTCAGTCTTGCTGTCCTGCCACTGCCACAGAATGAATGTTTCTTGGTTTCTACTAGCTTCCATTTCAAAGTCTGGGACACCTGCTGTGGTAGACTTGACCCTGTGACTGCACTATAGCAGCTAAGGAGGCTGAGGAAAGCATTTTGGTACCTGAACGGAAGGTAAATTCTCCTTCTTTTAAAGACTCATAAAGTAAAGATAGTGACGGTTCCCTAAAAATTGTTAAAGATTATAATATTTCCAAAGCTTAGATTTCTGCCATGGGATGGTCCCATTTTAATGAGTTTATTGATAAATACACAAAAAAAACTTTATGTAATTATGCCCAAGTTAAAATAAATGTGATAAAAGTTTGTAGCTTCAGATAGTACAGGGCAAAGCAACCGTTATGAATTGGGCATGGAGGGCAGAATATGAACCAACATTTCATTTTTTATTATAGTTCAATGACAGTTGTCCCCATTATCCCCCCACTAATCTCCACCACCCTACTCACCCCCCAGCCTCCCACATTCAATCCTACTTCCCATTGTCTTTATCCATGTGTCCTTTATTCATGTTCCTTGATGACCAATATTTCTAACATTGAGAAAACCCCAACATGAGTTGGAGGCTTGAGAATCTGTAACAAAATAAAAAGCACATTAGATCCAGAGATAAATGCACTTGTTTTCCTCAGATCAGGATTTGTTGTCTCAACTGATGTAACCACACTGTAGTTTGACTGTTGTGGAATTTCCCTCGGTGTTTTATCTGGTTGATGTCATGTTGTCTCAGGAACATTGGGAGGATACCAAAGTAAAGAAACTTCATAGAGTATACGCTGCTCATGTCTGCTCCAACTACTGAATAGCTCTTAACATTTGGAATCAATAAATCCAGTAGGCAGAGTGCACTGAAATAGAGCCTGAGAGGTCTGGGTTTATTCCTGACCTCATCGCTGCATCCCGGAATCACTGTGGTGCACAGACATAGAACATAAGCTTGAAATGGCTTCAGTAGAGAAAAGCAAGTTTTAATACCATAATCCCCTCTGTGTTTTCTTAAGTATCACCATTTCAAAACAAAAAGTGTAGATCCTATATGCCAAGTCTGCTTGGTGAATATCAGGACAATTTTGCTTGCCTAGAATCAGTCTTGGCAGATGCCTCATGGTGTCACATCAAACACAACAGAATCTCAGAATTTGAGTAGACATTCAAAATCACCTTGGCCAAGTGCCATATAGTATAGTCTCAAACATCCTTGAAAAGCATCTGTCCCAACTTTTACTTGAAATCTCCATGGGGTGTAGTGATTATTAGGACTCCATAGCCTCCCAAGTTAGCCCATCGCACAGCTGAGCCATGCTCATTGTTTGAAATTTCTGTCTACTTTTAAAACTTGATTCCACTTAACAGTCCCACTTCTGCCATAGGCCCACACAATTCCAGTGTTTCACACATTTGAAGAAATCTGTTTGTTGTATTGCCCACCGTCAAGTTGTGTCAAGTCCACCGCCTTAATACATCTAGTAAGTGCCCGTTCCTCCTCATGCTCTTTTCCAGTACATCCTCTCCCTGGAATGATCCCTGGTGTCCTGGGGGACCTTCCTGTCTCCACTTTTGCCTCCTTCAATCTGTTCTTAATACATTATTAGCCTGGATAATATTTCTAACATACATAACATCTTTAAAAAAAAAAGAAAGCTCAGATAAAAAAAGAAAGCTTCTTTTTTATACCCTGTTAGCCCCTTATTATCTGCTCCTTGCTTCTTTTTCCTGGTTCATCACTCATCATTCCTTCCCACTTATACAATGTCTATCAAACTCTGAATTACTTTGAGTTCCTAGACCCATCTTGATCTCCCACATGGACCTTAGCCCTCTGCCTGTAATGCCCTCTTTCCCCATCCATTGGATCACTTTTGCTCATCCTGTCAGACTCATCTGCCACCATCCCCCTTCACAAAGCTGAAGCAGACACCCCTCCCACAGCACTCTGCTCTTAATCCATGCTCTAAATACTAATGCACTACATTAAAAACATCTATTCACTTGTCTGTCTCTACCACTAAAATGTAATTCCATGAAGAAAGGCATTCTACTGCCTTGCTCACAGCTGTATCCCCAGGGTGCAGTTTGGGCACTGGTAAATTGTAGGAGCACTGTTATTCTCTGTTGAAGGATGAATCCAGCTTCTTCAATCTTTCCTCCTATGGCTTGGCCACTAGATCATCCATGATCCTGGTTTCTCCCTTACCACTTCCTTGTATATCCTCAGGTTTATCAAAGTGCCACCTAAAATTTGACTTATAAAACTCTGCCTTGATTCTGAGGTCAACCAAGATAGGGGAAAATCCCTAGGGGAGAAAAATCTTAGATTTTATGTGACCTGTATTTCTAGTCCAACTGTCTATCCCTCTTTCAGTTCTTCTTACTCTGAGGTCACTTTAGACTTGGTAAGAATTCAGGAACGTGGAATCTTAACAGGTCAATAGCCCTGCCAAACACCCATTGGAGTCTTTGTTTCTCCATATGGAAATTAACAATAACTTAGCTATACAGTGTATATAACATGAGTGTTAAGCAGAACTCAATAGATATTAATAAAATATTGATGTATTTGTTTATCTAGCCAGATCTTTGAAAATGGTCTGGGTCATTTCCAAGTAGTGACATCATACTGGCATCCTGCAATGTGAAAGTCATTGCTGAGTTGTGCTCTTTCATATATACTGTGGATTATTCCCTTCACATGTATGTGCAATGATTTTATCATTGAGTGTCTATCTCAGACAGGGAGCCCAGAGAATCCTTTTCATTTTGACAGCATTGAGGAAATTTATTCAATATATTTGAAGATTGGTCCCCAAATTTTTCATTCTTAAACTCTAAGTTTTAACAAATTTCCTCCATTATGCTCTGAAGTATATGCTTAATATAATTCTTGATCAACCTATTGCATTTAACTTGTCTTAATGTTTCTTATTACTTTTATTATTAAATTTTTCTATCCATTTTATTGTCATCAAAACTGTTATTAAAGTCTAATAATTTACTTGATCTTTCCTTATTAGCATTTCTTGTCTGACTTCTTACAATTCTTGTACATAGTTCAACCATTTTTACACATCTTAAAACTTCTAACCCTTTGAATATAATCAATGATGTTGTAATAACTATGTACAGTACTAGGTGGGTACTTGAAACAATGGTGGGGGCTCTTTGGGAAGTATGTGATTGTCTAACCACTATGCTGTATATCTGAAACTAATACAAAATAATATTTAATGTAAATTTTAGTTAAAAATAAAATTAAAAAAAACTTCTAACCCTTCAAAATGTGAATAAATACTCCAAAATGCATACAATTCTGTGATTAAATAGCAACATGCACAGGAATTTCTGCATTTTTTACAGTCACTGCTTTTTTATCATTTATAATATTTATAAATAAACAGACATGGTATTTCAAGAGATACCTCCATATTAATTGGAAATATGACAGTATGATCATGTGAAAGTTATACCCAGCTGTACTTTGAAAAAAATCTAAGCTCTTTAGATTATAGAAAGAGAGATGGGTGAATAAAGAAAAAGAGAGAGAGACTGATTTTCTTTTCACCCACTTTGTGGTTTAAAACAAGCTTTAAGATGGAGGCCTTTTTCTCATTTGCTGAGCATGGAGTGGTGAGAATGGACTGGAAAGTAACTTCCTGAAGAATAGTACCAGCCGAACCATTAAATCAATTAATTAGGGGCAAGTAACCACATCTCTCTGGACCAACCTTCCATATCTGCAAAAAAGCAGAAAGTTTAATAACATTCTTTTTAATTCCAAAAGCTTGTGATTCTATAAAGAATTATTCTGCAAATACCAAATAATGTTTGTGGTATTTACTTTTATTACTACTGAGATAAATGATCTATAGAAAGGAAGGGAGTAGTGTAGGAGAGAATGTGGCAGCGACTAGAAACAGAGAATCAAAACAACTATAATTAATTGTTACAATCTGGTTTGTTCAGAGGCCAGATGAGCAAGACCTGTGAGCCAGAAACCCAGAAATGGGACAGCTTCCCCAGGACAGAAGAATCACAATGACAAGGAGAGGCCATCTGAGTAAGCAACTGGATGAAAACAGTCAACGTTTACTGGGGAATTAACGGCTACTCTTCAAACATCAGGAAATAATTGTGAGGATGAGATGAATTAATACTTGTATAGCACTAGATGTACTCAGCACATTATAAGTGCTTGATAAATATTACCTGTTACTATTAATAGTTGTATATAATTTATAATAGGTAGATTTCTAGAAATATCATGAGAATCACACATCACAAATGCCTTGATCTGTTGCTAAGCTTCAGGAAAGTTGGAATGTCTGTTGTCCCACTAGAATTTGGAAATTCCCTTTACTTTTTCAGCCTCTCCCAAGAGAAGAGTGTCAAAAAGTGGAGAGAAGAGGTGAGATGGTTCTAAGCAACTTTTCTTATTTGTCTCCAAAGCTAAGGGCTTGCTCTCTGTGGAGCAAGCTTGTGGGACTGGGTGGGCACAAATGCTCAGTCTATGTCCTGGATAACTCTGAAAGGGAACTGAGGTGAGCACATTATGTGATGTTCTGAAAAGTAACATATGCCAGGATTTCCAGGGACAATCCAGAGAAGGGCTATAGAGCCCAAAGTCCCATCTTCGGTAAATGGGTGCTCTGAGCCTGAAGTGGCTTAAATTGTCTCTGTTCGTGCCCACTTTGAACTTGTGAGAGGTGTATCCTGTAGTGTTTCCGTCATTGTGATGAATGCTTGGAAGAAATGTCAGCTGTGCAAGAATGGCCTGCCTGGCCTTCTGGGCCGGCAGGTCCCAGGTGCACCACATTTTAAGTGGACTGGGTAGCTCATGGGAAGCTTGAGCTGGGGGTGGGGGCGTCTTGCATGGAAGTAATACAGTCTTTCTTTAAAATATATTTTATTGATTATGCTATTACAGTTGTCCCATTTTCCCCCTTCAATCCCCTCCACCCTGCACACCCCCTCCCACCTACATCCCCCCCTTTAGTTCATGTCCATGTGTCATCAGTTCTTTAGCTTCTACATTTCCCACACTATTCTTGCCCTCCCCCTGTCCATTTTCTACCCACCATCTATGCTACTTATTTGGAAGTAATACAGTTTTGATAAGTAAATTGTATTTCCAAATGTCCTAAGGAAGCCTGACATTTTTTTGGTGATAAGATAGATGACTAAGTAAAGTGAATAATCCTCTTGTAGTAATCTATTGGTATGAATCTGGAGTTTCATATACTGTGCTATTATTTATTTTGTTTTTACAGTGGGCTATAGCACTATTGTAGTAGCTTTGTAAAAAAGAGCCTCCGAAATTTAATGTGCATCTAGACATAAGAACATTTGTGATCTTTGTCACAGATGGCAATATTAATAATACAAAGAGCATTCCCATTAGTTTCAGCTATTCAAGCATATAGATAAAAATGTCTATGTATGTATTTATTAGCATAGGCTATTATAACAAAAAAAAAACCCTAAAATTTCAATGGCTTAGCACAATATCAAAAGTTTCTTTCTTGCTGATGACTCAGTTTGAAATGAAGTTTTCCTCCAAGTGATGACACAAGGACCCAAGCTGCTTGCTACCTGTAGCTAAGTATTCAGGGGAAGGGAGTGAGTATGGAGGACATGCATCCGATATTAACACTTCAGGGAGGTGGGAATGGCAGGTATCAGGTCTGTTCCCACACTTTGGGGGAGAATTAATCACATGACCCTACCAAGATGCAAGGAGGAGACAGGAGATGTGTTCTCTGGCTGAGCAGCCACTTGAAAGGAGATTAGGGACACTCGGTGGTCAGCTACGCATCTTTGTCATAGTTGCCCGTAAGGAAGGGATCTCTCATAGCTCCTCTGCTATCACCCCACAATTCACAGGATAGGCAGATAATAAAAAGAGGTATGATTGGAGAATCAGTATAAATTAATTCTATATATGTGGTGAATATATATAACCAACAGGCTTATTTTTTATGACTGCATATATTTGCTTGGCTTTGAATGTCTCACTCAACTAGAGAAGACAAGCTGGTCTATTCTATTCCAGCAAATTTAATCGAGCCCAGTGATTTTTAATCTAATTATTAAAATTGCACTCGGCACTAATCACAGTTCCAAGCTTCCTTGCTTTCAGTCTCCCATCGCAAGCCCCTACGTCAGCTTTCTTTTACATCTACACTCGGACGGGCTCATGCTCATCTTTCCATGGTAAGAAGGGACAAGAGATAATGGCTTATCTGCCTGCATGGCAACCATGAACCGAGAACAGAGTGGTAAAAGAAAAAAAGCATTCAGGGATCTTTTTTAAGCTTCTGAAATTAAAAACATGAGAGCAGAAGAAGAACTCTCCATGGAAAGCTTTAAAGGTAAAACTGAGGCAATCTCCCAGACCTAAGTAAAAAGACAAAGTTGAAAAATCAGTCTAAAAAGTTAATAAAATTGGAAGGCCACTAGTTAAGAACTTGAAACATGTAGATAATAGGAAATCCAGAAAGACAGAGTGAAGAAAATAGAGAGAGAAAATATTCATTGAAGTAATTCCAGAAAATTACCAAAACCTAAAACAAACATATTTTTCAAAATTAAGGGAGGCCCTTAACGCTCAGCACAATAGATAAAAACAGACCCACACTTAGTTACTCCAAGGTGCTGAACATTGAGGGGTATCTGTCTGGTCCCCCCACATCAGTAGAACCCTAACTATGTATCAAAACAGTACAGATATCTACTGAAAAAAATCATGTACAAATGACCCGTGAAGTTCAAACCCATGTTGTTCAAGGGTCAACTGTATATATCATATGCTACCATTTGTGTAAAAAAAGAAAAACCTCAGAGTATATATTTGTACTTTTTATATGTACATAAAACAGCTCTGGGGAGAGAAAGCACCAAAAAAAGATAACATTGACTGCTCCTTTCTTTCCTGCATAGCCTTGTCCTTATGTGGAGTGACCTCACAGATTGATTTCTTCACATGTCTATTTTCTGTTTCCTCCCCTAGAATACAGGTGCATGGAGGCAGTCTAATAAGTTCACATCTGTATCCCGTCCATATATTCTAGTGTCTGGCATATAATAGGTGCTCAGCAAATGGTTGTTGAATGTTGTTTGAAAGGAAACAAGCCTTTTCTCTGACCATGATGTGGGCCTTTCGGGGGATGATGAAGTTGTGATCATAAAACTTCAAAGAATTTTCTAGCTCCAAGGGAAAAAAAAAAAGAAGCCAAACAAGAAGTCAGAAGAAACTGCTAATTGAATAAGAAGGAACGTAAAATGTCCGCCTTCACCTATTGGTAATTGTTACAGCATATTCTGTCTCTGACTGAATGTTCCACAAACAAGTAATTAAGGTAATCTTCATCACAGGAGGTAGTTTGAGGAACTCAAAGACACAACATGTTTCGAACAGCTGGGAAACAGCAGAAATACTGGAGGAAAAAAACACAACATTCTGTGAGCCGATGTTTTCGTAGAATTTAAAAATAAATGTCAGGAGATGGAACAAATCATTTATGAGGCACCAAATTAGATTCTCGGGTTGCTATAGTGGTTCAGAGGACAGAACAGAGATTTCTAGATGTTACCTTGACAATGAATAGAGCAATTGTTTGTGATGTTTGCTCATTTGTAAAGGTATCCAAGATTCAAATTCACAGATCATAACAAAGGAAAAACTTCCCATGTGTTTATAATTTGTCCCATTCTTAAATATTTAAAATAAAATCTCTGTTTCACAAGGTGCAAAGTCTTTCCAATTTTTCAAACTCTTTGAGTATAGGGTTAACGCACACACATATACTCAGTCAGGCATCTACAAGCCTTCCTGCTTGCCTCTAGTTCATACTTAACTCCAGAGTTCTGGCTGGACCCACCATCGCCCCATCCCCTTATCTGGAGTCATGTGATAGTTCACTGCACAGATCTAATATCCTTCACAAAGTGTTGTCTGATCTCAATGACTTTCATTACTCTAAATGCATTGATTTCTGAACATAACTTTTGCCCTTTCTATTTTGCCCTGACTATTGCACCTCAAGAAAGGCCATATTGACTTGAAACTAACGTGGTCTTATGATTTCTAGCAGGCACCACCTTCCCTTTTCAGCAGTAACTTTTAATTTCTTATTAGCCCAAGTCTAGCAGATACTGCCATGTCTGGCCCATGTTCCCTGGCTCTTTCCCTCCATGAGCTGAAGGAACCGAAGTCTGCCTGCTCCTTTCGTGCCATCATGGTGGGTGGTAGCCTCAGGCTGGCCAGACTTCATCAATCACTTAGGATGGTCTGCATTCTGCATATGGGCTCTAATCCCTCTCTCTAGGCTTTTGGAGTATTTGGTGCCTAGTTTATTATTTACAGCTTTTGTAGACTCAGACAAAATGGAGGCAGAAAGTCCCTTTTAAATACTATAAATAATATGAAATTTAATAATGGCACAATGAGAGGGAGAAAATTGTATTCACTGGAAATTCTTGAAAAGAGAGTGTTTTATTTGTTTGGAGTAGATTCCATGAGAGAGAAGCTGAGGTCTCCAAAGGACCTGATTGTGGGTAAAAACTCCTTAGATGCCAAAGAGGATAATTTTTTTTAATTTGTGCTGGGGAGGGGGGAACAATGAAATAAGGCCAGTGAAACAGGAAGACTATACACACCCTTTTTGTTGTCACTATGGATTATATGCATTAAATTTACCCTTAAACTTACGTTTTGTACCCTTCCCATCATCACTGTGGAGATTTTAACGCATGTTGAACTACACCGTGATAAAGTACACGGTGTGAGCAGATTTCTTGTTGAAACCAGTGAGGAGTCTGATTTATGTACGGTGGAAAGAGCAGGTACAGCTTGATAGTTCACACCATGTTGGCATATAATAGTGGGAGAAAGCATGAGTAAACTAGATCTAGGAAAGCTGCAAACTCTTAATGACTCATCAGACAATGCCAGCCTGTGGAATCAGAGCTCCACCCAATGTTAACCTGGAACACTGAGTGGTGGGGTATCTGCAACCCAGTCACCTTTGAATAGTGAGAAAAATAAGACACAGACATACCTTGAGGATATTGCGGGTTGGGTTCCAGACCACCACAATCAAGTGAGTCTTCAGTCAAGTCAGTTGTCGTTCTTTTGTTGGTAGAGTCCTGCCTTCAGTGTGTAACAAATGTGACATCTGCAAAGTGCAGTAAAATGAGGTAGGCCTATATTCTGTTTGCTCCTATCAACCAACCTTCTAACTTCAAAATGCAGAGAATTCAGAGCACGTAGCTGAATGATAAACCACTTTCAAATCCCTTCTTAATCCCCAGTGCTGCCATGGTAAGTGATCTTGGCAACTTTCTTGTTCTCCCATCCTTGACTTCAGTTTATTCATCTATGAAAAGATGCTAGGTTATTGTGAGAGGGGAATTTACACTTGTCAAAGCCCCTGGGGTATGGTAGACATTTACTAAATGTTAGTTTCCTTTCTTCCTTCCTTGCTGTCCTGACTTGCCCCTCCATTCCTTCTGATAAGTAAAAGGAATTAAGTGGTTGCATTGAAAATAAATTCAGTAAGACTCAGTAACATGATATGGCTTCCCAAAATGATAATGCAAACCTAAATTGCCTTCATAGGAGCAGAGTGTCTGGAATAATAGAGATGATACCATGCTAACACATTAAATGTTTTTTTTTGTTTTACTTTTGAGTACAACAGAGAAAAAAAAAGAGACAATTCAAAGCATTTATAGATGAGGACAAATGAGAATGTGAAGAACTTGAAAACCATTTTGTTTCATTTTTTTTAAATAGGAATATTTTCCATGAAAAAGAGAAAACTCAGTGGGGAGCCAAGAAGATTACTAATATTTGAGAAACTGATATATGGAAAGGAAATTAGACTTGTTCAGCAAGGCCCCAAGAATCTGTTCCAGGAGAAAGAACACTAGACATAGGTCAAGAGAATGGCAGCAGCATAGTTTCCATGGCCAGCTGGCATCTTGGACAGGTCATTTTACTTTTCTGAGACCAGCTCATCTGCAAAAAGAGGGTAATCAACATCAGCATCTCTTGAAGTCTTTAAATTACCAGCAGTGCCCTGACTGAGTGGCTCAGTTAGTTGGAGTATTGTTTCATGCATCAGAAGGTTACAGGTTCAATCCCCAGTCAGGGTGCATATATGGGAAGCAACTGACCAATGCCCGTCTGTCTTTCTGTCTGTCTCTCCTTTCTCTCTCTAAAATCAATAAATATATATCCTTAGGTGAGGATTAAAAAAACTACCAATGATGCAACCCAGTAGACACATGCTTATATTTTTAAGTAAAACAAAATTTTACAAAACAAATGTATCCTTGCTACAGGTGTTATACTCAGATATTCTATTTCATTTTTATAAAATGCTGGTTTTGCCCTACTAAATTGAATCTTATAACCCACTAATGGTTTCTACAGTTTGGAAAACATTGGAATATGACATCTAGAAAGTCCTTTCCAGATCTGATATTTGATAATTCTGTGAACAATAACTGATTGTTAAATATTTCTAGGAAACTTATTTCAGCTCAATATATAGAAGACCCTCTAAGTGGTTAGGGATGTCCAAAGAGGTAATGGACTTTATGCAAGGTGGTGTGCTCCCCATCTTTGCAGGTATGCAAGCAGGAATTGAATGGCCATTTAGGTGGATGTTGGAAAAGGGATTTAAACATCAGGAGGTTGATCTATACAATCTTTGATATCTCTTCCAGTGCTGAGCATAAGTGACTCTGTGATTATCATGAGCACCTACTTGTGAATAAAAACTAAAAGCCAATGTAGACAAGTATTTAAAAATAAGACAATGTTTTTACCATTATCCCTTCTTTCCTAAATATTTTGGAAAACTACAAAGCACTAGGAAAGGATAATTAGGAAATCTGGGAGATATTATTTACTGCTCATCTGTCAAGAGCTATTTCAGCTTTCTCCTGTAAATTTTTGTAATGTTTTGTCCAGCCTGATTTTTCATACAGCTTTAAGAAACCTTACTGGAACCACCAAAGATACCAACTTGTTCAAAAATTGGAATACCTCTGACTTTGCATACATCAATAAAAAGAATCTTAAGGTTTCTGAAAGTATTAACCTCCAACTGAAACGTGCATTTGATGAGGTACAACAGAGCAAGATGTCTCCATCTCTTTGAGAGAGGTTTTGACATACCTATGAACAGACAAAACAGCTTGATAACAGCATGTCCTGCTGTAGAATTGGAAGTCATGTCATAACTTGATAAAACAACAAGTAGATGTACCTTCTCCTCATCTCATGGTGATAATAAAGTTGGATGCCAGGTAACTGATTTGCCCCTGGAAATTTAACTTTTTCCTACAAATTCTAGGTTGGTTTAGGCCCTGAAAGTGGATACCTTACAGGAAGGAAGACGAAAAGGTCACTGTTCACCTGCTTCAACAATCATGTCTATCTTTCCCTGATGCACATGTTATCCAAGAGGTCATTTAGGTCTTGCTGCCCCCACTCTTATCCTCTGTCATAAGGTGAGGAGGGAAGTGGCCAACACATCAAAATGGTAGATTTTATTACATTGAATCCTTTCTGGTTATTATTTTGCAACTGTCCTCAAAAATAACTATTCATTATTTGTATCTAGTTAGACAAAAATGTTAAATTTCCACCAGATCCATTAAAATTGGCTCCACAATTCACTTAATTTCTATATTTTCCTATTTAAATCATTTTGGAATGATGGAAAGCAAATTTATAGCAAGTCTGGTAGATTTTAATATTTCCATGATCCCTCTCCTGTCAGATGCTTATAATTTTCTGTCTGAGCTGGCTCAAAAGGGAAAGTAACTTCTTATGCATTGTTTATAATCTCTTTTTCTAATGTGCACAGTGAGGATTGGCAGGTGGCGGGGCTTTGTGGGCCTTTAGGAGAGAAAATACATAGATGTGGAGGCAGAGATCATAGCCCTTAGCGCTGTGGTTGGCTGAGGTAGCAAGAGAGTAGAGAAAAGACATGGTATGGTAAGTATTTGTTGCTGCATAATATTCATTGCTTTAAAATCTAGTACCTTGTCCTGACTGGTATGGCTCAGTGGGTTGTGCATCATCATGCAAACTGGAAGATCACTGGTTCCATTCCTGGTCAGGGCACATGTCTGGTTTGCAGGCTAGGTCCCTAGTTGGGGGATTCAGAGTATGTGAGAGGCAGCCGACTGATGTTTCTCTCACACATCAATGTTTCTCTCCCTCCCTTCCCTTCTCTCTAAAAGTAAATAAATATTTTTAAAAATTGAGTGTCTCAAAAGAGCAACAAATTAGCTCGTGAGTCTGTGAGTTGACCATGGGGCTTTGCTGATCTGGGTTAGGCTTGGCTGATCCTCACTATGTTCACTCATATGTCTCCAGTTCGCCCTGCTCACCGAGTGTGGTCCAGCAGCCAGGAGAAAGCTCTCAGGCAAGGGGGATTTTGGTGTTTACAAGTTGAACCTTAAGGTCTACTCCAGTGTAGATACAGCCTATCTTCAATTTCCTTTGTGACAATTACAATAACCTTCACTTGAATTCATATTCAAGTTTACCAAATTATATTTTTGTGTTATCTCTTTTATTCTTCCCAAGAGAGACATAAAAAAGATTTTACAGATGAGGATATAGAAGCTCCATGGGTCAAGTAACTTGTCCAGAATCAAACCACATTTAAATAATAATGGATTTTAAATTCTGTGATTATCGTTGTCTGGAACGCTTGTCTCTTTTGTTCACTTGACAAATTCTTACCCATCTGCCTTTGATCTAGCTAAAAATTTTGATTTTTAAAAATCAAAGACATAAATGAAGATACTTACTATAAATCCAAGCAAGCAAAAAACAACCATAAAGAAGAAGGAGAAGATGGTTTGGTGGGAGATAGAAGGCCTCTCCCTGCACAACTTAGAGGAACAAAAGGACTTCAGTTGTCTAACAGATGGAAGGGGAAATGCCAAGATATAATACATATGGGAAAAAGTATGTAGGGATTTTATCTTAAAATTCAGAGTGAGAAGACATAAAAGGACCTTTTTACCAGATCTTTAATAGAGCTCCTAAGGAAGATGTTTGCTTAGTTGCCAGATCCTGTAGTATCAGAAGTGAGAATTAGAAGTTGATCACTGCCATTTGGACAGGAAGAGCCAAGGGTGAGCCTATGCTAAAGGGAACTTCTAGTGCCCCGAGGCTAACAAGAAGGAGGAGCAGTTCCAGTCAGTCCATCCTGTAAGAACTGTTCTACGTTGTCGCAGCTGCTGAGAGAACTGTGATGCTGTATGGTGGGGAAAATTCCCATTTTCATGTCCCATCAGTCCTGCCTGGTACATATGGGTCAACCAAAGGGAGAAGTCAAAAGGAAAGAGAGTGCTTTAAGGGGTGTGGGTGAGGTTGAAGGGGATGTGTACGTGGCTCAGTAGGAGGAAGAAAAGACCTGGACAACTGATCAGAAAAGTAGGAAGTTACAGGAGAGATTAACAAAAACGTAGGCATGCCAGGTACTTTGGTCACAGACTTGGAAAGGCAGGCAGGATATGAGGAATGGCCTGCAGTTCTAAGGGCCCTGCAGGCTGAGGTAGTCTTCCTGATAGCTAGCACAGCTCAGCCCTCAATTTACTTTAAGAATAAACAAAGATTCAGAGAGTAAAATGATCTGGCAAAGCCTTGGCTGATGGTTGAGTTCCCAGGGCTGAAAGGCAGGTGTTTTCACTTCCAACCCTGAAGATAGAGGCTGGGAGGGACCAGATTGAGCATTTGCTGTGGCTACACTTTGCCAGATGCTGTGCCCAGAGCGTGACACAGATGCTCCTCACAGCTGTCCCTTGAGGTACATGAGCTTTTCTCTCGTTAACAGATGATGCTACTGGGGATCAGAGAGTTGGAGTGTTGCCACTGTCCCATGCTCCAAAACCAGCACTGTGAACACTTGGTCTTGCTGCCTTTCCATGCAGAGGAAGCAATTAGGATCTTAATAACCAAAAAAGAATTTCAAAGTTAAAATAAGATAAAGTTCAGCAGAACAGCCATTTCCTATTTCCTCCCTGTCTCCCTTCCCCCTCTTGCCAGCACCATATATTTTTATCATAAAGAGAAGAACACAAGAAATAAGTAACTTCAGAATTTTAGGACAAGAAAAATGGGAAACAACTAGGGACATAAACTTTTACAAAATGGCATTGTGTTTCCAAAATAGATAGATGGGATCACTCCTGAATTTTCTAAGAACTCATCAGTTAAGGTCTCAACAAGAAGCCAACTTGATTTATCAATTATTTTATTAATAAGAAAGAGAGAAAAGAATTAAAAATTAGAAGTCTTCAATGCCATCAAAAGTAAAGTATAAAAATATATTGCAACCCTCAAACTAATATAAAATGCCCTACAGTGTATAATTTAGAAAGGAAGTCAATGACCAACTCCATACATACTCATCCTAAAAGAAATTGATGCCCTTTGAAGAAGGAAGGTACATACCACATCATTGCATGTAAACAGGTCAAAAGAAGTCTCTGGAAAGAACAAAAGTGTGGAGCTTTTTGTTTGTTTGTAGGTGTGTGTTTGTTTAAACAAGGTAAGCAAGTGAAATACCATTGAAGTTTGAGGGGTATATTCTAATACTTCCTAATTGAAACAACTAGCTCAAGAACGACTAAGTCAGAAACTCAGAGTCTGAAATGGACTTTGCAGGCCTCTGGAAAGATTAAAATCAGAAGAGGTATAGAATCTGAACTGCTGGAGATGTGGACAACATATTACCCTGATACAAGGAGCTCTTGCCCATTCCAGGGTGTACAGTGATGGTCAGTGTAGAACAGAGGTTTGTACTGTGGGGTAATGGACAGGTCTGGGTCATTGATGTGCAAGGTTTGAAGGGCATCAACAGTAAGAATTCCTCACCTCCCCAAACCATCCCATTTCCCTAGTTGAAATTTTAGTTTTAGAATTTCATCATTTCAGCAACATGGCAATTCTAGGAGGAGACCCTCAGAAGTTCCACATTTTTTCAGGAGGACATATTTTGAGAGAAGGAGCAACAGGGTCCCTGAGGAGGCAAATTAGCAAAAAGAGGGGGGAAAAACCTGCCCACAGAAAAAGATTAATGTGCCTTTAGTCTGCCTGTGGCCAGCACAGCCCCACAACACTGCTCCCCCAAAATTCTTTTTAATAATATCACCTTTCAGGATGTGAATAGGGAGTGCTCCCAGGCTTAAGACAGAAAAGACCCCTGTGAATTAGATTCTGCTCTTACTTCCAGAGAAGTGATATTTGCTTTGAACCATTTATAGTCTCCCTGTCCAAGAGTTTGGTTGGAATGTCTGTGTTTTTATGACAAACAAATCATCCAGTTGGAGCAAGGAATACCCTGTGGGTGTGTTTTGTCCTCTCATTTGGGTGGGAAGCTGTGTCTTGATGTGGTGCATGAGGTTCCATGTTTGGTGCACTCCGAAAGCATTCGAGGGGCAAATTTAGTGCACTCTGTCTGAAAGCTGAGCTTTCTGAGAAGAGTTTTTTTTTCTAATAAAACCTTAAAAAAACAGATTATGTACCTAGAAAACAGAAATAAAAGTCACAGAGTGAATTGGAAATATTTGTATTCAGTCACCATCTGGGGACTTTTTTTCATTGTCAAGCACAAACACCAAATGCATATGAAAATAATAGGCAACTTTTATTTCCATGCTTTTCAAGTTTTTGTCTCTGGGTCACACTGTGTGTCATCTGGCCATCAGTCACTCAATGACCAGAGCTTTCCATCTACTGTGTGAGTCCGGAAAGTGTCTAAAAGCTGGACACCCCCTGGAGAAACTGTGGGGCAGGAGTGGGGCACTTAAATCCAACACCCACAGGCTTCCTTTCTGGTAAGCTTTCCTTTCTTGTAGCCAGCATCCTCACACTCACTCTGCCCAAATGTTTCTCAAGAAGGAACCTGATCTTTTATTACTCACACTAAAGGTTCTAAGGGGAAAGAAAGAGGGTTGCAATCCATCAGAAAGCAAAATCTTAGTGATACTTCCTGTGGATGATTAAGGCAGCACCAATAGGAAGAGGGGTGTTTGGAGAGCCTCGGAAAAATATATGATGCAAGTCTCAGTGAGATGAGGTCCTCCTGTCCCCCAAAACCACCCATGCAGAGCCCTGGGCTGGTTTGGTGTGGGGAATGCTTCAGTGCCCTGATTTTGTTCAAAAAGTGGTGGGACTAGAGAAATGGGAGAATCAGGTGCCAGGGCCCAGGGAGGATGTCTGCCCACCTGGTCTCCGCGAGGGCTCTACCTGCAGGCAGCTGCTGGGACTGCTGTCAAGGTGTTTCTTAATAGCCTTGGTCACTCGCAGTTAGGAGGGCCAGTTTCTTGCTATTATTCTGTGTGTGTGTGTGTGTGTGTGTGTGTGTGTGTGTGTGTGTGTGTGTGTTTTAAAAAGGCAGTTTGCATGAGGTCTTAACTGGAAAGAGTTAATCAGTGGATATCTCTAAACTTCCTTAAAGGTGCAGCATCAGTGAGGGGCCCAGCAGGAACAGGTGGCCCCTCAAACAGGGTAACCCAGATCGATTTACAAGGGGTAGCTGGGTTAAGGAAAACCCAAAAGGGTGGTAAGGCACCCAGAGGCCTGCTGGGCCAAGGCACTCGAAGTGTGGTTCCCAGACCAGCAGCATAAGCATCCCTTGGAAACTTGTTAGACAAAGGTTTGTGCACAAATATAACTACTGTGGTGTCACACATACGTTACACAATCTTAATTATTGAGAGTAAAAGAATGATTAAATTACATTTACCAGAATATTGGGTAAACTATTTAAGACTTAAGGTTTTTCAAAGACAGTTTTAAGTGAAACCTGTTCTCCATTTTGAAGCAACTTATACTCATTTTCTCTCACTCTCTCACATGTGTTTGAAAAATGTTGAAAGAAAATATACCAAACTGAACAGTGGCTGTCCACTTGATAATCAGTGCACTGTCCCTGGAATACCTTCACCAAGTAGCAACATGATAGGTGGTGGCATGTGGCCAAAGCACACTGTGGATGAGCATAAAATAGATGTTGGGCTGAAGACTGGCTGCCAACCAATATCAATAGCACAAAAATAAATAATAATAGAGAAGAGCTTATTTCCTTTTTATTGGAAAGAATAAGATTCTATAGGGTTACATAAGACCTTAGTAATTGTAGATGCCAAATCTTTGCATAATTTATGTTGGCTTTTCAGAGGTTTTTAAAAATTATTCTCAGGATTACAATATATATGCTGGTTAAAGATACTTAACAGTATCTCTGTCTGTATGTTGGGTGTGTTTGTTGGTGCACAGAAATGTCTAATTTTAAGGTAATTTAAATGTATCTGTTTTTTCCTGGACTGATCGGAGACAAGTCCAGAGAGCAGGCAGTTCAAAAAAATATAAAGAGAGGAAAAAAGCCATGCTCCACATGTTTCAACAGAGAGACTTTGATATGGAGGGCTGATTGAAAAAGTTTGGGTACTGTTGAAAAGCCAAGCACAGGATGCTAAAGCAATTGGAGATTAGCTAGAGCAAAAAGAGGTTACCACCCCAAGGCTGGAGGGAGAAGAACTAAGGAGCTGTCACCACTGTGGAGAGATGAATCCAGCATGGGCTGGGATCATGGAAAAGAGGGACTGTCCGGAAGCAGGAATCAAAGGAGATGAAGTCACTGCCAGAGCCATCACCGTACAAGGAAGGGAGGGAGCTCCTTTCTTTCTCCCTCCCTCCAAGCTTTCATCACCAAATTCCATTCGTCCAACCTAGACAGAAGCCAGCTAGCAAGGGAGCTTGAGCACCATAGTTTCCAGGGGTCGGCCCCCTACTGTACAGGAAAGAACAGAAGAAAAAGAAATAACATGAGACCAAAGCATGAAACAACACATCCTTCATGAATAGTGCTTGTTGGGTCTTCTTTAAAATTTTCCTATCCTGAGGACAGGAATATATATTCTTTCATGTTATCTTCTACAGTCTATATAACTTTGACTTTTACATTTAAGTCAACTATCCACCTGGAATTGCTTTTTGTATGTGGAGTGAGTAGGGGTGAAATGGCAATTTCCCTTTGTGGAATTTGAAAATACCTCTTCTCCTTACTGCTCTGTAATGCTACCTTTGTCACCAGTCAGTTGTCTACATATGTGTTTCCGGATTCTCCAGTCTGTTCCAGTGGTCTATTTTTTCTGTTCCTATGTGAATTATAGAATTTTTATGCTATTATTGCTTTATAATAAATGATAGGGTTTTTTCCAAGGTACAACAAATCTTCCTTCTTTTTCTGCAAGAGTATTTTTTTTCAATTACTGGCCTTTTATATTTCTATTTAAATTCCAGAATCAGCTTGTCAAATTACATCAAAACTATTCTCTACTGATGTTTGATGGGATGGCCTTGAACCTGCGATTAGTTCATGGAAAATTAACATCTTCAAATCGTTGTTTTCCTATCAGTGAATATGGTGCATACTTAATGTCTCTCAAAAAGTCATAATTTTCCCCATGTCTTTTACAACATGTTATTAGTCACTTGTATGTTCCTGGTACATAAAAGTAAATTTATTTTTACTTTTTTTTACTTGATGAGCTGACATGATTTTATTTAAAATTCTAATGGTCCATCTGTGTGTTCTTCTGGATTTTCCACATACATGAACATTGGATTTTCTACATACATGAACATACCTCAAATAAAGATTATTTGTTTCTTTCTAATACTTAAAACTTACAATATAGTGCTGGCTAGGGATTCTCAGGATAGTGTTAAATATAAGTGGTGATCCCAAATATCCTTGTTTTGTTCCCAATTTCAAAGTCCCCAAAGAAGGAAACTTCTAATGTAACTCAATGTAGTATAACATTTAATCTATGGTTTTATTGATAATATTTACTAAGCTTGGAAAATTTCTTTTAATTCCTCATTTTTTATGAGTTTGTTAATTATATATAAATGGATGTCAAATTATACCAACTGTTTTTTTGCATCCACTGAGGATATCACATGATATCCCTTAAATTTGTTAATGTGTGAATTATACTGATTGATTTTCAGGCAAACTTGCATTCTTGGTATAAGCACAACTTGGTTATGAATCTTTTTCCTTTTACATATATTGTTAGATTTAGTTTGCTCATATTTTGTTTACAATAGAATTTATGTTCATCAGTGAGATTGGCCTGGTATTTTTCTTTCTTATAATGTTCTCTCCAGGTTTTGGTTTCAAGGTTATAACAGTGTACTAGTTTTCTATTGCTGACATAAACTACTATCAGCTCAGTTCTTAAACAACACAAGTCTACTATCTTATAGTTCTGAAGTCAGAAATCTGACACAGGCTTTGCTGGCTAGAGTCAAATCAAGATGTCAGCAGTCTTCATTCCTTTTTGAAGGCTCTAGGGAAGAATTGGTTTCCTGCTATTCAGGATATTGGCAGAATGCAGTTTCCTGAGATCCTAGAACCAAGGCTGCTGTTTTTCTTGCTGGCTCTAAACAGAGGGTCATTCCCAGCTTTCAGAGATTTCCGTCTATAATAGTTTGCTTGGAAACCCTCACCCTCCGTTGTCAAAGTTAGCAATAGCAGGTACACAGTCCTCCTGTGTCACAGCTCTCTGGTCCTTCTTCCTGGTCACATCCTATTCTGACAGCAGCCAGGAAAGACTATTCCTTCTCAGAAAGTCATGTGGTTAGATTGAACCCACTGAGATTATTTAGGATAATCTCCCCATCGCAAAGACCATAACCTTAACGCATCCGCAAAGTCCTTTTTTGCATATAAAGTAGCATATTCACAGATTCCAGGGATCAGGCCATGACATCCTTGGTGAGCCGTTATTCTGCCCACTATATCCAGTTAACTGTCTTCTTCTGCCTCCGTAATTGTTTACGTTAAATTAAAGTTCTTCTACTTCCTTCAGTGTTTGATAGCACTTGCAGTAAAGCAACAAGAACCCTAAATTTTCTCAGGGAAAGAATTTTTATTACTCATTATATCATTTAGGCTAAAATAGCTTATTCCATAGTAACAAATACACCCACAGTCTTCTCAGTGGCATCAGATAGCAAAGGCTTGTTTCTCACATCACACTTAAGTGCAGGTTGCGAAGATCTTGATGGACATCAAGCAAGCTGCCACTCAGTGATGCAGGCTTCTTACAAAAGTGTGAAAACCAAAGTAAGCATCAGTAGCTAATGGGTAAATAAAATATAGTATATTTGTACTTTGGAATAAAACATAGCCATAAAAATGAACAAATTACAACTATGTACAGCAGCATAGATGAATCCTACACACAGTATCAAATGCAATACACAAGAAATTATATAGAATTATTCAATTTATCTTCATGTCAGAATTAGGAAAACTACCCTATATTTTTAGGGATGCATAAATAAGAGCTAAGAGTAAAGTAAGAAAGAAATTACATGGAAGTCAGGACTTTTACCTCTGGGTGGAAAGAATATTTTAGATGGTCCCAAGTTCAAAACTCTTCTTTCAAGTCATCATTACTAAGTTTATCTTAAATCCTTCATTACTACCATTAGAAGCTTCTCCTTGCCTTGATAATGGAGTAAATCTTAAAGGTGTATTTCCCAAAGAGAAAAGATATCTATGAAATTATTTTAAATAGCATCACATTTAAGAAGGAAGTTATTCATCTGAAAAAACAGTTTCAAAGTTGGAGGAGGGAGAAAGAAATTGTTTTCCCTAAGCCCTCACCTATAGGGGTAAGGGGAAGCTGTGCTCAGTTTCATTACCTGCTCTGGTCAAACATGGATATTGGATTCACTTTTATTTCCTACTTCCATATGTATATGCATGTGAATATGTCTATATACATATACATACATATACATATACATGTAATATACACATACATATATGACTTATTCTAGGGGGTGTCTGGCCAATAAAATGTACTGTGACTTGTTCTCTTGCAAAATTGTGTGTGTGTGTGTGTGTGGTGTGCACACCACCGTATGTACATGTGTGGTGGCCATTTGTAGGTCTTTCTTTGATAATACTGGTGTCTCAGAATGCATTCTTTAATAACCACAGTCAAATGATCATAGTTTAAATAGCCACACAACAGACTGAAAGGGGGTGGTCACATTTTACAGTTTACGTAGCCAAGTTTGTAGGGCTGTGACTGGCTGACTGCGATTGCATGCAGATCTGGATTTCATTTCCCTTAGACCCTCAGTTCCCAAACTGTTTTCCTCTAACCCTAGTAATCTTTAAGATATTATCAAATATTTCATAAAGAAAAAACAAAAGTGGCTCTGCTTCAAAGAAGTTGGGAGATTAGTTAGACAATGTTGAACCTTTGCCTCAACCACTTGGCATACGCACTGTGGTCAGATGCATCGAGCATCTCCAAGTAAGGACATAAGAAGTAGCTTCCCCAGGTTTATTTGTGGTTTTAGTTTGGAAATGGAGCCTGCACTGCTGGTTCTCAAACAATTTTGACCGTAGCATATACCAACAGAGCCAAAGTAATAAAGAAAAATAGACCTCAATGGTTTGCTTTACTTATCCATCCCCAATTTCCATTGAAAAGAAAAAGCATCAGTGGAATTGCATGCTTGCCCTTGCAAGACATACATGGGAAACATCATAATATTTAGACTCATTTTATGATCCATCAGCAGACTTCCATGGCCACCACACACATACCTGAGGAATACTGCCCTGGAACGTATAGCTATCTTGTAAATATTTCAATGACTACAACTTGATGGAAACCATTGTAAATATGTAAACTTGGTCTGAATAGTTGATTATGTCAACTTAAATGCAATGAATTATAACCAGCTACACAGAAATAAAACACTTCTCTCCCTTTAATAAATATAATATTACTTACTGAACTAAATTTTGGCTTTAAAAATAGTACTTCCATAATAATCTATAGTTAAGTTTAAAAAATGGGATTGTTTTGCAAGCATGCTGCAAAAACAAAAAACTACACCATTAAAGAATTAAGTATTTCACAAGCTACTTAATAAAACATGATGGGGTTTCTTTTTTCTTCCCCATGGTGAGAGTTATTTGCTTTCAAGATAACTGAACTCGATAACCCTACAGAACATCAAACAGGGGAAGTGTTTCCATATGTTAAATAACTTCCTTCTAAGGAACATGACACAAATGACCATGGGGAGGGCTAGTAAAGCCATACGTCAGTCATCTCTGACAACAGCCTCCGAACTGTGCCTGTGACACAAGACTAGTAAGGAGAGCATTGCAATACAGCAGGTGTGGGCTCCAAAAATATTTTCATGATTATATACAGTTCTTGTTCCTAACCCTCCTCATATTCACAGGGGCTGTTCTGGAAGGGGAAATAAGGCAGATATATCACCTAAGGCCAAAGAGGATCACAACTGACTTATAAACAGCCATGGGCAGACATGCCTCTGAACCAGAGAAATGTTCTCTCTACTATTGGTTTAAGCCAGTCCAGTCCCTCTTGTCCTCCATTGCCCCTTCCAAACACACGCTCTGCATGTTTATCTCCTGAGAGTCACCTGTTAGCTACTGACATAACAGCGTAGCGATTTGGTCTCCAGTCAGGAACAAACTACTGCTATTGAAGTGTGTCTAAACCAGAAATAAAGATGAGTTGTTGGGCAATTGCTTTGCCAAAGGACAAACAGGCCTGCAATAATTAACTAGAGATGGTTCTTTTATGTTTTAAAGGTTTATTCTTGGAATAGTAGGAACTCTCTCTATTAATCATTAGAGATAAAGCTTTTTATTAGTAAATGTACCACTACCATTTATTACAAACCCCTGTGAAGTATGTGTTTTTTATTGTATAAATGTACAAACCAAAAAACAGGGATGTTTTAAGCAAGAGTACAAAATTGAAGTTAAACATGCTTCCTGATATCTGAATTTGTTTATTTGTCTTAAAATAAGTGACAAAGAAATCATATTTTTCATGTTTTGCTTAGTGAACCCACTAAATCTTTAAAGGTCATTTACTGAAGGTCACGGAAATATGAACTGGTACAGCCACTATGGAAGACAGTATGAAGGTTCCTCAAGAAATTAAAAATAAAAATATCATATGATCCAGCAATCCCACTTCTGAGTATATATCCAAAAGAAATAGAATTATTAACTCAATTTATCTATACTCCAATGTCCATAGCAGCATTATTCACAATAGCCAAGGTATGCAAACAACTTAAGTATTCATCAATGAATAGATTGGTAAAGAAAATGTGAACTAGATATAGATATATAGATATATGTAATGTAATACTATTCAGCCTTCACAAAAAGGAACTCTTGCTATTTGCAACAACATGAATGAATCTGGAGGACATTATACTAAGTGAGATAAGTCAAACAGTGAAAGACAAATGCTGCATGCTATCACATATGTGAAATCTAAAAAAAAAATCAAACTTATAGAGACAGAGAATACAATAGTGGTTGCCAGGAGCTAGGAGAAAAGGTTGGTAAAAGGGTGCAGACTTTAATTTATAAGATGAATAAGGTCTAAGAATCTAATATATAACAGAGTCACTATAGTTAATAATACTATATTAAGTTTACTAAGAAAGTAGAACTCAAATGTTTTCCAAAAAAGGTAAATATATGAGGCAAAGGTAAATATGTTAGGTGATAGATGGTGGCAATCCTTTCAAAATGTGTACATGTATCAAATTATCACTTAAAATATAAGTATTTGTCAGGTATATCTCAATAAAGCTGAAAAAAAGAAAGGAAATTAATCAATGACAGTGACCAGAGGAGAGAGGGGAGGGAATTTCAGGGGAAAAGGGGAAGGGTTTACAGGAACAAGTATAAAGGACACATGGACAAAAACTGGGGAGGGGGATGGAAATGGGAGGGAGGTGGGGAGGGCTGGGGGGGATGGGATGGAAGTAAAAGACAGAAAACTGTACAAGAACAACAATTAAGATTAAAAAAATAATTTAAAAGCCATGAAGACATTAAGAAGTACAAATTGGCAGTTACAAAATTTTCACAGCAATGTAAAGTACAGCATCGGGAAAATAGTCAATAATATTGTAGTAACTATACATGGTGCCAGGTTTATTACTAGACTTTTGGGGAGGAACATTTCATAAGTGATGTGAATGTCTAACTCCTTTGTTGTATACCTGACACTAATATAATATTGAGTATCAACTGTAATTGAAAAATTAAAAAATAAAAAAACCCTGCAAATAAAAAAAGAAAATTAATCAGTGTAATGCACCATATTAACAAACTAAAAAAATATATAAAACCATATGATTATCTCAACAGATGCAGAAAAATCACTTTGTAAAATTCAATATATATTGTTGATTAAAAACAAGTTCAGTAAACTAGGAATAAAAGGTAACTTGCTCAAGCTAGTAAAGCACATCTATGAAAAATATAGAGAAACATCATTCTTAATGGCAAAAGACTGCTCTCAATTTCTCTGATCAACATTGTACTAGATGTTGTAGCCAGCAATGAGCAACTAAAAATTAAAATTAAAAACAAATGCCACTTACAACAGCATTAGAAAATGTAAAATACATGAGTATGAACCTGAATCTGATGAAGTACTTAAAAGATCTGTACACAGACCTATAAAACATTAGCTGAAAGAAATTAAGAACATTTAATTAGAGAGATATGTGGTGTTCATAGTTCAGAAGTCTCAGTATTGTTAAGGTGTTGACTATCCTCAAATTGATCTACGGAGTCTACACAATCCAATCAAAATCCCAGTTCAAATTTTTATAAAAACTGACAAGTTAACTCTACAATTCATATAGAAATGCAAAGGACCTAGAAGAGCCAAAACAATTTTTAAAAAGAACAAATTTGGACTACACATACGACCTCATCTCAAGACTTACTATTATTATACAGTAACCAGGATAGGGTGGTATTGATGTAAAAAGAGACAAAGACATCAGTGGAACAGAATAAACAGCCCAGAAATAAACTAACACATATATAGACAACTGGTTTTCAAAGAAGTTGCAAAAGCAATTCGGTGGAGAATAAATGTTGCTTGAAAAATTGGATGTCCATATACAAAAAGAATAAACTTCTATCCATCACTCTCCTCAGATACAAAAATTAACTCAAATGGTTCATGGGCTTAAATGTAAAATCTAAAAATATGAAACAGAAAAAACCTTTGTAACTTTGTGTTAAACAAAAATTTCTTGGCTATGACACAAAATGCATGATCCATCAAACAAAAAAATCGATGAATTTAGCTTTATCAAAATGAAAACCTGTGTTCTTCAAAACATATAATTAATAGAATAAAAAAAGCTAGCTATAGAATGAGAGGAATTATTTTCAAATCGCATATCTTGTAAAGGATTTGTATGTAAAATATATAACAAATATTCCAAACTCAACAATAAGAAAACAAACTATCAGCACAGGAAGCCCACCTGCAGGTAAACTCAGGTCATCAGGGCAACATGGGTTGGACATTAATTCTGCTGCATATTATCACCCTCTCACCAGAGGAGGAAACAGAAGTGAAAGGAGATCCCACAGCTGGAAAGTGGCAGAGCTGGGGTTCCTACCAGCATCCTAGCTGCAAAATCCACGTTCTCAAAATGCAATGTTTTTCCTCTCAGATGAGGATGATCAGATGCTAAGACACAAGCCCAAGGTTACACAGTTTTTAATGCAGGTCATATGTGATGAACTTGTGTTTGAAATTATGATTAGCTGATCCTAAAGCCAGAACTCTTTGCAGTGCAACACATGAACATACTAGGTCCCCAGGACTCAGCTCCAAAGTGCAATTTTGTCTCATCCAGTAACTCCTCTTACCCAGAGCAGCTTTCTGTGAAAGCCCACAGGCCTTAGTGAAATTCTCCTTCATAATGGATGATAGCCCATCTTTAATTTTACAACCTAGGCACTTGACTGTGCTTCTTTATGATCTGAAACATAACACCATCTACTTACAGTAAACACATATCCCCTGATTATTATTGGCTCACTTCTGACCAGGATGGAGGGATAGGTGGATACACTGTGCCTCCTTGCACAACCAAAAGAAGGACAACAACAAACTTAAAAACAAAAACAACAGAACTGACAGAAAAATCAAACTGTGTGGAAGTCTGACAACCAAGGAGTTAAAGAAGACACATTCATCCAGACCGGGAGTATGAGGGGTGGAGACAGTCAGCTGAGCACAAAGGACTCATAGCAAGGTGGCAGCTTGTGGACTGGGCAGTCCCACATTTGTGCGCAGACAAACCAGGAGGAACAACTTGGGAAGGAGAGGGACTACACAACCCAGGGCTCCAATGTGGGGAAATAGAGCCTCAAAGCCTCTGACTGAAAAAACCTGTGGGGGTTGAGGTGGTGGGAGGAACTCCCAGCCTCACAGAAGAGTTCACTGGGGAGACCCACAGGGTTCTAGAACATACACAAACCCACCCACCTGAGAATCAGCACCAGAAGGGCTCAGTTTGCTTGTGGGTAGCAGCGGAAGAGACTGGAAGCTGCTAGAGAGCTGAGCAAGTAGCACTGTTCCCTATCCAAACCCTCTCCCACAGACAGTGTCACAACACAGTGACGTAGTTGCCCCGCCCTGGCAAATACCTAAGGCTCCACCCCTTACTATGTAACAGGCAGGCTGAGACAAAAAAAAAAAAAAAAGAATATAGCCCCAATGAAAGAACAGATCAAAGCTCCAGAAAGAATATAACTAAGTGATGAAGAGGTAGCCAACCTATCAGATGCACAGTTCAAAACACTGGTAATCAGGATGCTCACAGAAATGGTTGAGTATGGTCACAAAATAGAGGAAAGGGTGAAGGCTATGAAAAGTGAAATAAAGAAAAATGTACAGGGAACCAACAGTGATGGGAAGGAAACCAGGACTCAAATCAACAGTTTAGACCAGAAGGAGGAAATAGACATTCAACCACAAAAGAATGAAGAAACAAGAATTCAAAAAAAAAAAAAATGAGGAGAGGCTTAGGAACCTCCGGGACAACTTGAAACATTCCAACATCCGATCCGAATCATAGGGGTGCCAGAAGGAGAAGAGGAAGAGCAAGAAATTGGAAACTTATTTGAAAAAATAATAAAGGAGAACTTCCCCAATCTGGCAAAGGAAATAGACTTCCAGGAAGTCCAGCAAGCTCCAAGAATCCCAAAAAAGTTGGACCCAAGGAAGCACACACCAAGGCTCATGATAATTACATTACCCGAGGTTAAAGATAAGGAGAGAATCTTAAAAGCAGCAAGAGAAAAGGAGAGAGTTGCCTACAAAGGAGTTCCCATAAGACTGTCAGCTGATTTCTCAAAAGAAACCTTGCAGGCAAGGAGTTGAAAAGAAGTATTTGAAGTCCTGAAAGGCAAGGACCTACATCCAAGATTATCCAGCAAAACTATCATTTAGAATGGAAGGGCAGATAAAAGTGCTTCCCAGATAATGTAAAGTTAGAGTTCATCATCACCAAGCCCTTATTATATGAAATGTTAAAAGGATTTATCTAAGAAATAGAAGATCAAAAATATGAACAGTAAAAAGACAACATACTCACAACTATCAACAACTGAACCTAAAAAAAAACAAAAACAAACTAAGCAAATGACTAGAACAGAAACAATCGCAGAAATGGAGATCACGTGGAGGGTTATCAGTGGGGAAGGGGTGGGAGAATGGGGGAAAGGTACAGGAAAGAAGTAGCATAAATGGTAGGTAGAAAATGAAGGTGGGAGAGGTGTGCAGGGTGGAGGGGAATAAAGGGGGGAAATGGGACAACTGTAATAGCATAATCAATAAATATATATTAAAAAATTAAGAGCAAAACAGATATCCCCTATTTACTATAGACAATCTCTGCTGTTGTCTTTCTCTTTGAGCAGCCACTTTCATAAACAACCAATTACTGGAAATTGAATGGATAAATGATGTATTTCTTTAGGGAGCCTAATAAATCTTTGGTTCTTCTTTCTTAATTTTTTATTCTACTTTATTTGTCCCTTTGGCCTGAGTCCCCATCTAGCCATGAGAGAGAATTAATGTCAATTGATCAATTAGAGAATCTGTGGCCCTGATTTGGCATTCTGCATTAAGCAGGAACTAATTGCCTGATTCCAGATGCTTTTTAAAACATATCTCAGCAATCAATAGGCCACTGCCTATATTTTAGTTAGAAGAGAAGCTTGGACTGCATCAAAGGAAGCAAGAAGTTCTATAATCCATGTCCAAGTCCTAGAAGTTCCAGGTGCCTCCCGCCTTGTCCTGGGGAGCTTTGGCTTCCTCCATAAATGCTTTCTTAAGTGAACAGTCCCCCAATCAGTGCCTCTCACAGATCCCCAACTACCTAAGGCAGAGAGGAGTGAGTGTGAGCAGACTTGCAGGCTTGTGGCGTCTCAAGGAAATAGGAGAGCAGGGCTTTTTGCACTTGAACACAAGCTGAAAACGGAATAATGTATGCCAAGTCTGTAGGAGGAGCGGGGAGGAGTGTCCTCCACCCAAGAGAAAGTAGCAATCCATAACTGACAATGCTCTCACGGAGCATGATGAAACGTTTTCCAGAAGGCCTTGCGAGGGCCTCCAGAGTGCACACAGAATGACCCACAGCCTCCGCCAGCCCCATTTCTCTCCCCACATGTTCTCAATCTGAAGTCATCCTGCTTTCATGGCTTCCTCATTTTCAAAAGAAGCTAAAGTCTCTAACATTTCACACTGCCTAAAATTCCACGGGGCATACCCATCAGAGATAGGGAGACTGCGTGATGGAAAGGATCTTTTTTTCTCTCTCCCAGTGTCCTGCGTAAACCCACAGGAACTGCCAGGCCCCTTAGGCTTTAGTCTACCCATAACCCAGACCTACAGTATCTCCCCAGGAAGTGCACCTGGCACCCATGTGCTATGTGCTCTGTGGTCAGAATAAAGAGGAAGACAGAGAGCTTATATCTGAAACTTGAAGAAAAGGACACCATCCTGTTCTGCTAAACTGCCTTAGAAAGAAGATGAGATTTCCCAGTAAGGAGCCCTATCTGTGGTTCCACGGAGGTGAGTAGGACTGGCCAAATTCTTCAGTCACTAAATACTAAATGGTTTTTCCCATGTACATGAAGTCTGAGTCAGAAATTGCAATAAAAGCATGATGTATATGCAGATTTACCACAAGGCATAAGCCACTCCCTAAGGAAAAGCAAGGAGGAAGGGACCTGAGTGACACCTGTCAGTCCCAAGACTCTTTGTACTATTGTTCATTTGGTGAGGCCCAGAGAGCCACTTTTTGCTACAAAGGGAGAAAAATCTCTCTGCTTCCCAGAGAAACAGCTTTTCTTTGGTCTGATCTGTCCCCCCCCTTGTCAGGTTCCTCTAGCCAGCCCTGTGCTGCATCTGGGCTGGTGGCTTTAACAGTTCCTGTGCGGGATCCCTTTTTGTCTGGAGACTCTATGTGAGAAAACTGCCATGTCATGGGAGCAGGTCTCAAAACAGACATAAGAATTCTGATACTCCCATGTATTGCTAAGAACTACCAGGAAGGTTTTAATACATTACCCTAATTAATCATCCCAACAATCCTCTCAGGTAGTATCAACTCAACGTGATCAATGAGAGAACTCAGCTATATAAAGATTAAACGAAGTGCTCCAAGTCACTCAGGGAGGGAGTGGGGAAACCAAATGTGCAGCCCAGCGGTCATGACTCCAAACTCCATGCCTGGGACCACCTGTCATCCTGCTGCCAGCCCCATGCCTCCCAGGAAGAGAGCCCCCGTGTAGATGCGGCACGAGGGCAGTGATTTCAGTGCACACCACTGCCACAATGTCCCCAAGACTGTCCCTCTTCAGACAACAAGTGGAAGGTCCATCTCCTGAAACTGATTATTCCGGGATGTGCTTGAATTCACCACATGCTTTGCTCGGAAGTCCTGTCATCAGAAGACGGGTTTGGCTGAATTGTTCACACATCTCCTTTCTAACTCCTTGCTCCAGAGCTGACTTTCGGCACCGCTTGGCTAGCTGATGACACCAGACCCTCCCTCCAGGGATCTGAGGTCCTGTTATCTATGAAAAGAGTTAGCTGTTATGTCTCTCTGGCTTTATTCAAAACATGGGGACCTGTTCATTTAATAAAAACCCTCGTAATGAAAATTTGGTTTGTTTTATGAAGCACATAAATGGCTCCACTGAAAAATGCCTTCCCTCTCTTTAACATGTGTCTAACTGCTATGAGGTGAGGCACACCATTGCCCAGCCTTCCCAAAATAAAGGAGGATCCCAGTAAGTCAGTCACTGGTTCATTTGGGAATATCTTTTGATACCAAGAACAAAGATTTGAAAACAAGAAGGTAGAACAAAACATCAAGTCCTTATGGAGGCCTGACATTGTTCATCACCATGCTTGCCATCCTGAGTATACAGAAATCTAAAACTTTACAATCTAGTTGCAAAAACAAGACAAAGTTAAAATAATAAACAAGACAAATGGTATTTAATTAAGTGCAGAATTATGCAATGCTGGCTGTAAATGCGTACAATACAGCCAATGAGGGCAGTAACATGAAGGGAACTCAAAGGACAAATATATGGTTTATTTGGCACATTGGCAAGAGAACATCAACAAATTAACTTCTTTACAGAAATATCACAACTTTACAAAGTAGGTATTATTATCCCAATTCTTGATAGAGTATACCAAAAATATCAAGAATGCAAACGCTATCCATACAGAGGACAACCTTGTAGAGATTAAAACCTGTCCTTGATTTATAACATACTTTCAAATTGAAAATAAAGAGGCATCAGTAAGAATCCAAAGTGAACTCCTAGACTTGACAACAACAGAAGTGATGAAAGTTGTGACTGTAAAAATTTGTACAGAATTACTTAGAAAGACAATTGGGTTGATAAAATTCTGCTGTGTAAACACCCACTTTTGTTTTCAGACCTAGAATCTACACACATCTGATCTGAATGCAGTGTTATGCTTGACCCAGACTTCTTAGCTAAGCAGGAAAATCATAAAGAGAAAAATTAAATATTTTATTTAAACTTTGTAGAACTAAGAACTGGAACACTTTGGAAGCCTGGAGTATTATGCTCTAATTAAACTTGATAATAAACAGAAAGAGCTAGAGCAACCTCTAAGGGAAATGTGCTTTTTTTTTTTTTTTTAATTGAAAGGACTTGTTCAAGCAATCGACCTGACAGAGGGAAAAACAGAATTTGAAATTGAAATCTAAACTTACCTTTGCTTCACTCCACTGATGACATATCTTAGGGGCTGAATTCATTCTTCCCTTTCAGACAAAAACTGAAGTTCCTCTAGGTTGAGATGAAAGATAAAGTGTGTGTGTGTGTGTGTGTGTGTGTGTGTGTAAGGCAATCACAAGTAAAAAGCATAGCATTTATTAACTCTCCTGCCCCACTTCTAAATCCTAAACTTAACCTAAATCCCTTATTCCATGTTTTCTACCTCTTTCTCAACATTAGTTTACGCATTCAAATAATACTTACTGAGCAGCTACTATGCATTATGCGTTAAGCACTATGCCAGGGCAGAGTGTGCTGCAGTGGGCATGAAGGTGTTGATGGCCCGTGTCACTGATGTGGGCCAGTTGGTGACTGAAAGGGCACTGGGGTCCTGGTGGTGTCGCAGATTAGCCTAGCTGTGCCCGCACTTTCACACTAACCCACGAGTGGAGAAAGCAGCTGAGGTTCCAGTTTGGATGGTGGTGATGTTGAGCACAGATTTCTGACGTGCCTGCCAGGCCTGATGAGACTGGGATGGGCCTCTCAGCAGGCTCTTTAGAGAAAGGATGAGGAGCTGCAAGGGAAGAGCTCATTCTAAAGGAAAAAACATCTGGGCAGATATGTATAGCAAGTATGAATTCTACTTCACAAGCTCATGCATGCAGAAAAAGTCATATTATCATATCAGAAGCAAAATCTTTTCAATCTGACTCAGGACCTCTGTCCTACAGGGTTGGTGGGGGACTCCACTGAGCTTATGAAGAGGTTCCTGCCCTCCCCAGAGCCATGTGGAAGCCCTAGATTTGTTGAAGAGAGATGGAAATCATTCTTTGTTATTGCTATATAACAAATTACCCCAAAATTTAATGGCTTAAAACAGCCCTTTTCTTTTGCACATGGTTCTATAGTTCAGGAATTTGGGGAGGGCTAGGCTGGGCTATTCTTGCTTCACTGTCTCATGTGGCTGCAGTCAGATATGGCCTGGGGCTTCAGGAATCTGAAGACTCCACTGGGCTGGATACCTAAGACACCACAGCACATGGCCAGAAGCTGCAGCTGGCTGCTGGCTGGGCGAGGGTGGTCAACCAGAACATCAACATATGCCTTCTCCACTATGGAAATCTCAAGGTAACACGACTTCCTACATATGGTTTCCCACCAAGCTAGCCTCCCGAGACAACCAGGTAGAAGCTGCACAGCCTATTCTGACCTAACTCCAGATTCCGGTGGTTTTAAGAGAGTCCTACAGCCAGCCGGGATCCAAGAGGAGAGGAAATAGATTATGTCTTTTGAGAGCAGGTAGGCAGGCTGCATCGCAGAAGAGCAGGGGTGGTGAGAGACGTCCCTGTGACTATCTCTAGATATACAATCTTCCCCTGAGTGCCACGTGGCCATTGTACTGGAGGCAGGTGTCTCTACACTCCTGGTTCAAGCACGGCCATTACAATCACTACCAAGGCAGGAGTCCTGGTGTGTGAGAATCTAAACATCTTTAGGGACAACTGCTACAACTCCCTGATGGCACTGCCATGGAAACCACAGATTTTGGGAAACCACAGATTTTTATTGCCCTTGTGACTTGGGAAATATAATAGTCCCCCCTTATCTTTGGCAGATATGTTCTAAGATCCCCAGTGTATGCCTGAAACCTGCAATAGTGCCAACCCTATACATGCTATGATTTTCTCTATATTGAATAAATACATATTATGATAAAATGTAATGCCTTTCCATTCTACCTAAGCACTTATCACCTGCCATGGCTATACCTTTTGCAGTTTGAGACAGCAAAACCAGCATGGGTTCCTTTTTCCTTCACAATTTCACAGATAAAACATTGGTTCTTACTGGAGATCTTAAAAACTTTGGCATACAATTTTTTTCTTTCCTTATTAAGTCAAGAACTTCACCTTTTCACTAAAAGGAAGCCCTTTAACAGCTTCTCTTTGGCATATCTGAATTGCCCCCATAACCACTCCTGCGCTTTGGGGCCATTACTAAGGAAAGTAAGGTTGACCTGAACACAAGCACCGCGATGCTGAGACAGTCGACCTGATCACTGAGATGGCCACTAAGCGACTAACAGCAGGAGTGTGGACAGCACGGATACACCGGACAAAGGATGACTCACATCCCGGGCAAGGCGGGGCCAGATGGCAGGAGATTCCGTAACACTGCTCAGAACTGTGTGCAATTTAAAACTGATGAATTGCTTATTTCTGGAGTTTTCCATTTAATGTTTTTGAACCACAGAAAGGGAAACTTGGATAAGGGGGAAACTCCTGTTTTTCTCCTTTCTGTCACAAGGACCCAGCATGGTCTGTTCCATGAGTTGAGAATTTTGAGAACAAAAACCAAAAAGGAAGTTGTTCTTGGGAAGCTTCTCTTCCCACCCTGCAACCTCCTAAAATCTGAGAACACCAAGGTTTGGTTCATTAAGATGGAGAAGGGAGGAATAACAAGAAGAACATAGTCCAGTATAAGATCATCAGAGAGGAAGAGGGTTAAAATAAGATGACTTCTGTCACTGAGCGCGGTCCTGAGGGGCAGCCCCAATTGGTTCAAATCTTATTCCAGACCTAGATGGCAAAACGAAGTACTGGACTCTGTGCAGTCTTCCGTAAACATTTCTGAAAAATGTGGGGGTACCTCAATGTGCTTTACCCCCAAATGATCAAGGATAAAAGAAGGAAAAGCAGCCTCTCCACTCCTGCCCAGAGCAGTGTAGCTTCCAAACATTCAGTGTCCTGGACCTCAACCTCACTTGGACAGCCCAAGGGGGCGGGAGCCACAGTTGCCCAGCACTGAGGTCTAGTGAGTAGAGGGCAGGGATGCTGTTAAGCATCCTACAGTGCTTAGATCAGCCCACAGCAACAAAGAAATTTAAATCCAAAATGTACATAGCGACAGAGTTGGGCACCTGCCATAAATCAATCAGAAACATTTTTTAAGAGACTTCTCCAAAGTGTCAAGTGTAAATATCTATTCGAGGGAAAACTCTTCATAGTTTCCTAGAAGAAACATGCGATATATTCTCAGTTATATTCCCAGCCTTCTTGGGACCCCACTGTGTGCCATAAGTCTTGAAACATCTAAGAATTTTTGTATCATTCGGCCCCAGCCAGACCACCCTCCCTCCTCTCTGTCCCTTCCCTATGGTGCTACAGCTGCAGTTTCCTCATTGCACGTCTTCCTAAAATCTCAGTGTCAGGTATCAGCTGTTGTTTGTCATATCTGTTTGCTGACTGGTGCACACATGATGACAGCTCCTGTCAAATGTCACTGAAAAGCGAGGAGCTGAAATATTGATTAACCACAACCAATTAGCTTCTCTCCTCTCTTCTGCTTTTCCCACTGAGACCAGGGATCCCTTTCTTGTCCCACTGTCTCCTCCATGAGGTCTTGGGCCCACCTGCTCCTCCAACTCAGCCTGCTTCATACAATACCCTTAGGACACAGACTTGCTTTACTTTAGTACAAAACAACTTTAACACAAAGCAGATTGACCCAAGTGTTCTAACAGTGTAACACTCAAAGGACAATGTGAGAATTGGTAAAAAGAGATGCATGCCAACTGAGGTGCCTGTAGCCTGCTAGGGAATAAGAGATAAACAACTTGGAGAGCTGCATTTGCTATTTCATACTATTACAGTTTGTTTTAGTGAATTATCTTTCTTAGAATACCAAATGGACCCCTAATGGCCTGAAAGAGTTGAAACACTTCCAAAGCAATGCTTTCTGTGCTCAGTCACTGGGAGGTCTGGACTTCAAACCTTTTTTTGCCCAACAGCCAGAGAGAACCAATGTAGAGTGACTTAGATTTGCAAACTCTGTAGTAACCCAAACAGGTTAGCCTCAGAGTTCACGATGTGGGTTCCGTCAACATTGTAAATTTGGGTCTCCCGTGCATTGTAAAAGGAAGGAAATGTATTGCACATATATGGGGAATTTTTCCAGATGTGCATTCTTGTTACATATCTTTTGGCTTCCTTTGTTTTTCTAGATCCGTTTTCAGTTTTATCAAGGTGATGTCATCACCGTTTCTTAAAGAGAGGGCTATCAAGAATTGTATGTGGCACCCACTTGTAAAGAAGTGATGGAGCAAAGAGACATTCTGCCTCAAGTCAGGGTTGAGGGGGTAATGTTTCTAAATAGTACTGTGTTTCTACCCTATTTTATACCCACCAAATTTGTTCAATTATACCCTGAGGGATTCTTTCCTCCCTGTAATTAACAAATGTGCGTCATCCATTTCAAAAACACAAACAACAGTGGGGAATAACAACATGAGAGACAGGAAGAGTCCAGCAGTAGTTTTTCCACACACGGAGACTACAAAAGTATCAAAGAGGGATAAAGGAGACAGGTGGGCTGGGCAGAGAATCAATAACGGGAAATAGAAATGGAAACATTGGAATTCTTAAGGGAAATAATCTTCTTGAGCACAGAAGGGAGCCGGGTGGAAACAATCAGCCCTGAAGTGACCCTCTTGTGGCTCACGGCACAGGGCCACCAATACACCCCCAATGAGGGTCCAGTTCGAAACGAAGATTGTCCGGGTCTTAGGAAACCCTGCTCTCCCTCTCCCATCTTGTGAGGACAGCTACCAGAACAGTGACCTGGGGGACGATGGTGGCATAAGGGAGAGACCTCACCGAGCCAGCACCTTAAGGAAGTAATTTAAAGACCAAGCTAAAACCAAGAGGAAACACACATTTTTTTTTTTCAATAGTCACAAATCCACAAATGAGAGCACTTGCCTAACGACAGCTTTTGGGGGGAAGCCACAGCACGTTCTTAACTTCATTACATTTGCCTTCTCCCTTCCTTCTCTCTCCTCTCCTTGTCTGTCTCTCCTCTTCTCCCCTCTCTTCTCTTCTGTCTTCTCTTTCTCTCTCTGTCTCTCTCATGCACACCACAAATTCAAACTCACACATAATCCTGAGAATGTATAATCTTCAGGGTTTTTTTACCCATTTTCCTTCCACTCCATTTAACTCTTCAAATATATATATATATACCTTCAGGGGGATCAGGATTAAATATCAACATGCACAGCTAATACATGTCCATTAAATTGTCTCTAAAAAGTTTTGAGTCTCCTTCATATAACATTCTTTCCTTTAAAATGTACCTTTTTCTTTTTTTAAGTCTCATTGGAACTAAAAGCGAAACAGAAAGTCATGAATTTTCTTGCCCTGTAGTACCTCAAAGGAGATTTTAACCCCAGTTTGAGTTCACATTTAACATATCACAGGCATAACAAGGAATAGTTTTTTTAAGGGTACGAAGTTATCTATGATATTTTAAAAGGTTATATTTAAAATCCACAAGGTCTAAATGTTTATGGCCCACACATCCAGCTTTGTCGCTGTTTATTTTTTGTAAAATTGGCTCTTTACCCAACTTCTTTCTCCAGGTCTCGTTTTCCTCATCTTCAGCATGAAGCAGTTAAACAGCAATGCAATGCGTCTTTCCGGCATGCTTTTGTCATGCGTAAGGATGCTATTCTGTTCCCTATTCCCTTTTATCCTTCAGTAACTGTGTGTGGAATTTTTGCTAGTTATTGCTCTGCTGTTTGTTTACACGTGTATTTCGTTTTCCCAAACTTTTCGAAGAACACGGGATACAAGCTTCTATCTGAGATGCCCTCACTCCATCCCCTGCCCACCTGTGTTTGAGCCCTTTCTTTCCTTCATTTCTCTTATTCCTCCCCTGCTCACCTGGCTCACCCCATGGCTCCTCCTCAGGGTGGGGCCGTCCTGGACAGAAGCCATGCTTGCGCAGGCGAGAGTGCCTGGGAGCTGGCTTCCCGATCTGTCATCATTCCCTCGTATGGATTGTGATGGGAATGAAACAAACTCTCCCAGCTTCCGCCACTGTTCTCAAGCTCATTCACTTTCCTTCCCAGTGAACTCCTGCTGGCCATGTAGGGGAGTCCTCTGTTCTCATATCTCTCATAGGCACTCACAGTCCTTTCAGCTTCCTCCACTTCCTCTCAGGTGGAAACTGATAGCACACAGCTCTTCTGGATGCTGGTGGTTGGTCCTCACCCACCTATCACTGAGATTCCTGGGGATACTTGTTGCCTAATTTTGTTAGTGTTGCCTGTGGGCTTTTGGTTTTGCTATCTGACTGCTCTGCCTTTTTTGATGCACAATGAAGAGTTCCAGAAACTGTGCAGTTTCCAGCATCATCGTTTTCCTGGAGTTATCAAAAGCATGCACATTAATTGGCTGCTCTGAACCACAGACAGCACCTTCACGCTAGTTGTTTCTTCAATATCCTAGAAGTATAAATAAGTGGAATGGAAAAATGAGGTAGATAGTGACTTTTCTAAGATAAATGAGCCCCGACCTCCACAGCCCACAATGAAGCTGCTCCTCAAATAAAGTAATATTGACACACACTTACACTTCCAGCATTTACCTCCCATGAACACAGCTAAATCCTCAATCACCATAACAGGAAGCTAATAAATAATGTCCAAAATTAATGATAACTAGGCAACAGTACCATTTCTGTAAAATAGCATATCACAGAAATTTGGGTATAAATGCCAGAAAGAATGCAAGCAAAGTGTTCCTTTAGGAAGAAAAATGGCATGGTGGTAATCGAGTAAAGCAGAGAACAGTTTTGACTGTTATAAACACTGCATATCTCACATTAATAAAACTAACTATGAGACACATCCATGTACTAGTTTCCATGTGCACAGAGGTTCCTTTATTATCTATTATCTGGACAGAGCCAAAGGACTGTAATAATTTAAAAGCCTGTAAATGTATTTTGTACAAAGTGCTTACAATCAGGCAAACATACAGAAACAGATAAGATCATGACATATACAGATTGTCCATGATTTGCTGCACCAAAATATTTTCTTAAGTGTTACCCAAACATTATTCACACCTAGTGCAAATTCTACCGTAAATTCATTCTGGGCCATTAGACAAGTCGCTTCATTTCTGTGAGCTTTAGTGTCCTTATCTACAAAATTATGCCATTTTTAAAAGTTTCTCCCAAAATCTGACATAATTTCTGCCTTTGTTATTGGCTGTCAGAATGGAGATTGAATGATTTCTGAAGCCCCTTTCAGGTTAAAAGTACTCAGAGCTGAGAAGATTCAACTCAGAATCAAGTGTGTGTTTGTACCTCGTTTGCAGCAGCTGTTCTTCCATGCTGTTCCATGACCTTTATTCTCATTGCCTGCGGTATTTCAGGACCTGGTGAGATCCTCCCCTACCTCCAGCCTGGATCTCAAGAAAAGACTCTAAAGACAAACAGTGTTGGCACCTTGGGCTCAGCAGATGGCTCATGAAACATAAGGTGAGTCGCCAGCACAGAGCAAACAGTGGACAGAAAGAAACAGCAGGAGGTTGGAAGTTTTAGAATTTTTAAGAAAGACTGAGAACCACATCTAAGGCTGCATTTGATACTGATGTTTCTTTATTGATATTATACTGAGGAACTCGAAAACCTTCAGTATTTACAGTGTCAGTAAATACTAACATTCACTATTCTAAATAATTTAAACAAAAGGGAGCTTAGTTTTATTTTATATGGAATGACACATTTTCAAAAGTTGTTTTTTCTAAATTCAAAAATTACTCTGCAGACAAGATTTACAGAGAGTATGGTTAATTTAGGGGTAGGTTCAAATATTTTAAAACAATCATGAGACTTGTATTTTTTAAATAAAGTATGTTTCTGTTTAAAATCTTATAAACTTTGCTTTCCAACCAGGTTTCCTTAGAAGACAAATATTTTGTTGCTCTAGTAAATCTCATCCTCAAGTAATTCTTCCATTTTCAGGTTCGCTCTGAACTCTCAACTATGCAGCAACAAAACCCGCCACACAAAGGTGGGAAAGACCTGTTTGGTCTTCTAGGGGCTCTCTTTTTCTCACTGAGTATCACTCAGGAACCCCAGAGGAATCTCCTCCGGTGATTTGCACAACTTTATAATAACTCAAGAAATGGTAACATCCTTGGCTTCTTTTTAAATAACATGCCACAGCTTTTCAACCTTGCAATTAAGTTTAATTTTTCCCCCAAACTCCTCTTTTCTCAGACTCAACTCCACCCTCAGGGGCCTCTCACAGAGTCTGTCTTTGCTTGGCAATGACATCTTTAGCTTTCTTTAAATGGCCATGTGTTTGCTTGTTTTTTAAGGCATTTAGCTCCAGTGTTTTCCCCATTATATAAGTTTATCCTTAAATCATCTTTAATTTTTTAATGGATTTTTGTTTACTTATTTTTAAGGCATTTAGCTCCAGTGTTTTCACCATTACAGAGCTGTCCCCCTAAATTACTCCACATTTTTTAGCACGCTGGCATTTCTTCTCTCTTAGCTCAGCCAAGTAGAGCACAAGGCTCTTTCCTTCGGGCCATCAGGGGATTATCTTCTCAGGACCCTTACATTCCTCCATATCCTAGTCTTTCATTTCCAGACTGAGAAATAGTAAGAATGCACTTTAATCAAATTAACAAACATTCCTCGACTGGCAAATGTGTTCCAAAAAATGTTCTAGGGGTTGGAGCCATTACATGAGCCCTCAAGAAGCTAACACTCTAAACAGAGACAAACAACAAGAACAATGAAAGAGAGTCATATACCGTTGGGTAGAGAAGAGCTATGAAGCAAGATAAAGCGCAGGAGTGGACATTAAAAGGCAGGGTGCTACTACAGACAGCGAGGTGAGGGTCGACATCTGTGAGGAGACGGTGTCTGAACAAAAGTTGAGGTGAAATGAAAAATTCAAACCAAGAAACCTGAGGAAAATATAACACAGATTTAGGACACCTGGGTTCCTTTATAACTGGGCTGCAATTTTCCTTTTGGTTAAAGAGAATCTTATTAAAATTCTTCGTTTTGTTTTCCAAGAGTTAACTTCCACAAACTAGCATTACCAGTTCTCCCAAATTTAACAAAATGCTTCCTTCACTCAAATGAACATTGAGTGAGCCTGTTCTCATAGGGCTCAGGCACCATACACCGTGTGCGTCAGAGGACCAGTCAATCTGGGAGGGAAGTTGAGAAACCTTTGCTGACAGCGGCGTCTCAGTTACCGATCACCACGTAACAAAGCAACTGAAAATTCAACAGACTACAACAACAGTTGAATACATTAATTTAATATATTAAATTAATACAGTAAAATTAAAGTGGAATGCAATTTAATTTTTCTCCTGGGGGGCTGTAAAAAGTTGAGAGATGCTGCCCTAAAGTATCTGATGATTTATAACAGGGCTTGTTCAATAATGCTTCACAATTCACCTTAAAGAACACCTAGCCATTCTTTTCTTATTTTGAGGTTGTGGATAATTTTTCTTAAACTACATGAGCCATAGAGCAGAAATGGTTGTGTGAGCTATCTAGACAGAGAGGGCCAGAAGCATCTAGCTTCAGAGTCCCTCAAAAGGTACAGGGACAAAACCGTATCTGTTCTGGGATCAACGACCCCAGGACTCAGCTAAGTGATAGTCAGATCTGGGGTGGACTGGAAGCTGAAAGTGATAGATGCAGTGGCAGCAACCACAATCAGCCCAAGAGATGCCACAGTAGACAGACCATGTGAGGTACCAGCCAAACAGCACCCCTGCATTCCCACATCCTTTTGGAGTGTACCTGTACCCACGGAAGCAAAGAAAACACTTTTTAACTTGTTCTATAAGGTCAGCATTATCTCAATGTCCAAGCAATACAGAAAATGAAAACTACAGACCAGTGTCTCTCAGGAATATAGACAGAAAAATCCTCAACAAAATATTATCAAATAGAAACCAACAATGTATAATAAAAACTATACACAAAAACCAATATTTATTCCATGTATGCAAGGCTAGCTCAACACTGAAAAATCAATTAATGTGATCTACCACATAAACAAAAAAGAAGAAGAAGAAATCATATAATCATATCAATTGGTGCAAATAAAGACATTTGGCACAATTCAACACACACTTACAATTTAAAAAAAAAACTCTCAGCAAACTGGACCACCATCTTATACCATATAAAGGGAAAAAAATCAACTCAATAGACTGAAGGCTTCAATGCAAGACCTGAAACCAAAAACACTTTTAAAAAATATAGGGGGAGGTAGGTTCTTGACATTTGTCTTGGCAATTTTTTTTTTTTGGATTTGACAACAAAAACAAAGGCAACAAACACAAAAATTAAAAGATGGAACTACATCAAACTAAAAAGCTACTACACAGCAAAGAAAACCATCAGCAAAATGGAGAGTCAGTTTATGGAATGGGAGAATATCTTTGCAAACCACATGCCCAAGAATGGTGAACATCTAAGGTAAGTAAAGAACTCATACAACTGAATCATAAAAGTACAAATAACTTAATTAAAAATGGGTAGAGCAACTGAATAGAAATTTTTGCAAAGAGATATACAAATACCCAAAAGATTCATGAAAAGGTGCTCAGCATCAGTAATCATTAGGAAAATGCCAATCAAAACCACAATGAGGTATCATCTCATTCTTGTCAGGCTGTCTATTATCAAAGACTAGAGATAACAAATGTTGGTAAAGATACAGAGGACAGAGAATCCTTGTGCACTGTTGGCAGAAAAATAAATTGGTACAGCCACTATGGAAAATGGTATGGAGGTTCCTGGAGAAATTAAAAATAGAGTTACCATATGATCCAGCAATCCCACTTCTGGGTATATATCCAAAGGGAATGGGATCACTATCTCAAAAAGATATCTGAAAAAAACATGGGAGATGAAAAAATCTCCCATGTTTACTGCAGCATTATTCACTATAGCTGAGGTATGGGAACAACCTAATCATCTATCCATGGGTGGATGGAGTATTTTTCAGTCTTAAAAAAAAAAAGGAAATCCTGCCATTTGCAACAACATGAATGAAACCTGAGGGGATTATGCTAAGTGAAATAAGGCACACAAATATAAATATTGCATTATCTCACTTATATGTGGAATCAAAAAAAAGTAGAACTCATAGAAACAGAGAGCAGGAGAGAGAAGATGGCGGTGCGGTAAGAAGATGCACATCCCTCTTCCCCCTTCACACAGGTGAAAAACCGGGCCAATTTATAATGGAGCACAGCAAACAGACACCAGAAACACCACATATTTGAAAACAGGAGATCAAAAATTGCAGTGGACATTGAAAAACCAGATGGTAAGGAGAGTACTCCAGCAGCGCGGAGACCAAGGTGGGGGCTGAGATCCCGGGCCAGTGCTGGCCATAAGACTCTAGGGAGGGAGTCAGGTCAACTGCTCCCTGACCAGCCAAACAAGGTCTAAGCAGCACGGGGATAAACATGGTTGCTTGAAATCTCACAGAGAGGAGTAAAGATCTCATAGCCCTGGGAGGACTGAGTGTTGGAGCTTGCACTTCTATCTATGCCCACGCCATTGTAAACAGCTACGTGAGGATCCATTGGCACCAGCATACCACTGAGGGACCCATGGTGCAGTCGCTCGGCACTTTTTGATTTTTTTGTGTGTGTGTTTTTTTTTCTGTTTCTCTTTTTTATTATTATTTTTTCATTATTTTGATCTTTTTTACCCCTCAACTCCTTTTTGCTTCTCATTACTTCTTTCTTGTTTTATTCCTTCTTCCTTTCTTTCCAAGCTTATCTCTTCTTCATTTCTCTTTTTTTATTTTCTTTTTCATTCTGCTTTTCTTTATTCTCCTTTCATTTTTTTTATTTCCTTTTCCTTCTTTTCTTTTTTCCTTTCCTCCTCTTTTCTCTTTTTAAACACCTACAAGCAAGACAAAAACAAAACAAAACAAAACAAAAAAACCCTGGAACTGTGGAAAGACCAGAGTTGGTCCCAAAGAGGGGGCATTTCAACAGCTGAGACACTGGAAGCTGTGAACACCAGGATACCTGAAGGAGACAGCACCACTGAATCTCACAGGTATTCTACCACAGAAGTTCACACCATAAACCCAGGGAACCAGAACAAATCAATTTGAGAAACTGAGCCTAACAAGAAGAACATCACAAACAATGGGAACAAAAAGAAACAATCCCCAAATGAAAGAAAAGGAGAAAGCCTCAGAAAGAATGCTAAATGAAATGGAAGCAACTCAACTATCAGATTTTGAGTTCAAAGCAGTGGTTGTCAGGAAGCTCCAAGAGCTCTCAGTGAGCTACCAGAAACTACAGGGAAGCTATGAGGAACTCACTGCAAACTATATCAACATGAAAAAGGAAATAGAAACAATCAACAAGGGCCAAGAGGAAATGAAAAATACAATTTCTGAACTGAAGAACACAGTGGAAGGAATGAAAAGCAGAATTGATGAAGCAGAAAATCAGATCAGCGAGTTGGAGGACCAAGTAGAAAAAAAATCCAGAAAGAGCAAGAAAAGGAAAAAAGGCTCAGAAAAAAATGAAGAAGGATTAAGAGAAATACAAGACAATATGAAATGTAATAATATCTGTATAATAGGGATACCAGAGGGAGAAGAAGAAAAGCAAGGGATAGAAAACCTATTTGAAAAAGTAATGATGGAAAACTTCCCTAATTTGATGAGAGAAAAAGTCACACAAATCCAGGAATCACAGAGAGTCCCAATTAAGAGGAACCCAAAGAGGCCCACTTCAAGACACATCATCATTAAAATGGCAAAATTCCAAGACAAAGAGAGAATCTTAAAGGCAGCAAGGGAGAAAAAGGAAGTAACATAGAAGGGAGCCCTGATTAGGTTAGCATCCAACTTCTCAATGGAAACACTCCAAGCCAGAAGAGAATGGCAAGAAATATTCCAAGTAATGAGAACCAAAGGCCTGCAACCAAGACTACTTTACCCAGCAAGGCTTTCAATCAAGATAGAAGGCCAAATAAAGAGCTTCCCAGACAAAAGAAGTCTAAAAGAATACACCTCTACCAAGCCAGCT
>PVKU01007682.1:0-83877 GCA_004027475.1 Anoura caudifer | reverse complement strand
CAGCTTTGCTGGATAGAGCAATCTTGGATGTAGGCCTTTGATTTTCATGACTTGGAATACCTCTTTCCAGCCTCTTCTTGCCTGTAAGGTCTCTTTTGAGAAATCCGCTGACAGTCTGATTGGAACTCCTTTGTAGGTGACTGTCCCCTTGTCCCTTGCTGCTTCTAGAATTCTCTCCTTCATTTGAATCTTGGCTAATTTAATTATGATGTGCCTTGGTGTGTTCCTCCTTGGGTCCACCTTCTTTGGGACTCTGAACTTCCTGGACTTCCTGGAAGTCTATTTCCTTTGCCAGATTGGGGAAGTTCTCCTTTATTATTTGTTCAAATAAGTTTTCCACTTGTTGCTCTTCTTCTTCCACTTCTGGTACCCCTATAATTCAGATGTTGGGACGTTTAAAGATGTCCTGGATGTTCCTAAGCCTCTCCTCATTTTTTTTTTGAATTCTTGTTTCTTCCTTCTTTTCTGTTTGGTTGTTTCTTTCTTCCTTCTGGTCCACTCCATTGATTTGAGTCCCAGTTTTCCTCCCATCCCTATTGGTTCCCTATGTGTTTTTCTTCATTTCACTTATTGTAGCCTCCATTTGTTCCTCTAATTTGTGACCAAAATCAACCAATTCTGTGAGCTTCCTAATCACCAGAGCTTTGAACTGTGCTTCTGATAGGTTGGCTACCAGTGCTATGAGCTCTGCATCTGATAGGTTGACCACCTCCTGGTTGCTCAGATGAATTAGCTCCAGGGCCGGTCTGTTCTCCCTTTTGAGCCATCCTTGGTTTTTTTTTTTTTGTTTGTTTGTTTGTTTGTTTTTGTCTGGTCATGGCTGTTACATAGTGAGGGGCAGAGCCTTAGGCGTTCACCAGGGTGGGGCAGCCCAGTTGTTGGGTTGTGATGCTGGATGTGGGGGCAGGGTCTGAGAGGGAACAATGACGCTTGCTCCACACTCTTTCGAGGATTCCAGTCCCTTCAGCCTCTTTCCCCTATCAAATTGGGCCCTTCTGGTGCTGATTTCCATATGGGTGGGCCTGTGCATGCTCCAGAACCCTGTGGGTCTCCCCAACAAACTCTCCTGTGAGGCTGGGACTCCCTCCCAGCACCTTAGCCCCTACAAGTATTTTCAGTGGGTGCTTTTAGGCTTCACTTCCTGGCGCTAGGGCCCTGTGTCACACAGTCTGTCTTGCTGCCCGTTTTTGCCTGGTTTATCTGCACGTGAATATGTGTCCGTCGTCAGCCTCCTTGTGCGCCCTGCGTGGCCTCCTCACATTCAGCAACTGGCAGCTGCCACCTGTGCACCTGGGGTGACTACGCACCTGGGACCACCAGCCACCAATTTATCCCGCTGCAACCCGACTCCGCTGGCCGCACACTCCGCTCCTCTTACTGGTCTGGGTGAATCGTTGTTGTCAGACTCCTGCACAATTCAATTTTCTCTCTGTCCTGGTTGGGTTTTCTTTTTCTTTTTCTTTTTTTTTTTGTTCTATTTTTGTTGTCCTTAGTCTTGGTTGTGAGAGGAGGCACAACGTGTCCAGCTATGCCTCCATGTTGGCTGGAAGTCGATTCAAATTCTTTGGGAAATCTCTTCTGATTCCTCCCACACCCCTGCCTTATGAGATCTGTTGGTCAGTTCAATGTATGTGCTTCTGGTTTTGTTCATTAGATTCCGCATGTCAGTGAGATCATATGGTATCTGTCTTTCTCTGAGTGGCTTATTTCACTCAGCATAATACCCTCGAGGTCCAGCCATGCTTTTCTTTTTAATGGCTGAGTGGTATTCCACTGTGTAAATGCACCACATCTTTTTTACCCATATATTATTTATTAATTAGTATATTTTCCATATGAACAACTTTAAACCTACTTTTGTCCCACCCTGTATAAGTATACACAGACCGAATAGGAGACGTGAAGGAATCTCGTGTATTGCAGGAACTTTATAAAGCATTTATGACTAAGTCACCATCAATTTGGTTACGAGGGAGGGTTCAGAGCTCCTGTTGATGCTGTAGATGAACCATAAGAATCCTTATTTCATTGCCAGTCTCTGCACCAGTGAATCGGACCCCACGCCATTCACTGAGACCCTCCAGCAGTCCCTCTTTCTGTGTATCATTCATTTGTCACTCCTAGTATCACATGCACATTATACATGTGTCACAAGGGAAAACTCTCCGGTTCTTTCTTCCACCAGCGATTGCCCCATTTCCTTGATTCTCTTTGAGGCCCAGCTCTTCAAAATGTTGTCTGTGCTCACCCACTATCTTGGATTCAACTCCTATTCTCTCTCTCATTTCTTTTTTAAAAGATTCTATTCATTCATTCATTCACTCATTCATTTTAGAGATGGGGGAAGGGAGGGAGAAAAGGAGGGAGAGGGACATGGATTAGTTGTTGAGCTAGGACCCAGCCTGCAACCCAGGCGTGTGCCCTGTCCGGGAATTGGATTGGCGACCTCTGGCTTTGCAGGTTGATGCCCAACCTATTGAGCCACGCCAAGTCAGGGCCTTCCTGTTCTCTCTTAAAGATGCTCCACTCCACAGTCACAACCTCCACTCCATTGAGCTTCTGTTATTACCAAGTCCACGTGAATAAATCCCGTGCCCCATTCTCTGTCCCATCTTACCCTACCACTTGAGCGTGTGACACGTCTGATCCGCTCCCCTGCAGGGGCAAATTCCCTCATTTGGCTTTCAGAAGCCCACACTCCCTTATTGCCCCTCACTCTCACTAGTTACTTCCTCCTCCTCTGCAGACTTCTCTTAAAATGACCTCAAGAAAAGGTGCGCCCTGGCTGGTGTGGCTCAGTGGATTGAGTGCCAGCCTGCAAACCAGAGGGTCGCTGGTTCGATTCCCAGTCAGGGCACATGCCTGGGTTGCGGGCAGGGTCCCAATAGGGAGCATGTGAGAGGCAACCACACATGGATGTTTCTCTCCCTCTCTTCCTCCTTCCCTTCCCCTCTCTAAAAATAAATAAATAAAATCCTTTAAAAAAAAAGAAAAGGTGTGTTCATTACCTGTTGGTTCTGTGGGGAAAATGGAAGATATATATTCCCACCCCATGGGTAGCAGAGGAAAGGGTCTCCTTCCTAAGCTGGTTTTCTCTGAGAGTTGTGCGTCAGTGCCAACTCAGCTCAGTGCAGATGGTCTTAGCATGCTAAGGGTGTGTTCATCTTTTCTGATCCCTGGGTCACTTTGAAGCCTCCCTGCAATGCTCTCCTGCCCCACTCAGAGATCTCTAAGCCCCAGGGTTTCCTGCATGATAAAAGGAGCTCTGGGAGGTGAGAGAGTTAGGTGGATAGCAAAGTAGATGTAATTTCATCCCTTTCAGAAAGTAATCTGATTGCACCGTTTACCTGATCAAAATCTTCCTGCTGCTATTAGTAAAACTAAAGACCAGTTGTGACTGTGATTTACAAGATAATACTCTCCATTCTGAACCCCTTCCCACATGCACACACACTTGCAGTTTTGGCAACTATGGTTGTCTCTCAGTTCATTGAATGTACAATAGTTTCTCCTAAATGTTTTACCCTGTACACTTTCTGTTGATGCTAGCGCTGTTGCAGTTATGCAATTAAAAACAGGAGGCAGGATAGTGCGGCTACAAAAAACAAAGCCTGAGAGACTACAATAGTCATTATTTTAGGCAGACACGCGTGGGCACAGATTAAACTCACTGGAAAGGGTACCAGGTAGACTAGAACTTGGCATGATTTTCTCTCTGGATTTGACATCTGCCACCTCACCTCAGCCTGTTCAACCCTGACATTCTCTCTGTTCCAGGCACACTTCAATTTTTGTTTCCGGTCCTTATGACCTTGGTGTTGGCTAATTTCTCTGCTTAGACTGTTATTCTCCCAGGCTTTTACATGGACTGACTTGTTATATCTTTAAAATACTGGCCTAGGTATTAACTTTTCACACAGTCCTCCAAACACACTAGCTCAGGGGTGTCAAACTCATTTTCACCAGGGGCCTCATCAGCCTCAAGGTTGCCTTCAAAGGGCCAAATGTAATTTCAGCTTCTTAACAGTTAAGGAGTAGTTACATTTATACAGCCCTAAAATTACATTCAGCCCTTGGAAGGCAACCACGAGGCTGATGTGGCCCCTGATGAAAATGAGTTTGACACCCCTGAGCTAGCCACATAGCCCCTTTTACTCTGTAATTCACCTTGCATTAGTTTGTTTTAATATAGTACTATCACTATGGATGTTTCCTCATTTTAAAAAATATTATTTTCAATTAAAGTTTACATTTAATATTTTATATTATTTTCAGGTGTACAGCATAGTGGTTAAATGATCATAATTTACGAAGAGTTTCTTCTGATATTTCCAGTACCCACCTGATACCATAGTTATTACAATATTACTGACTGTATTCCCTGTGCTGTACTTTGCTTCCCTGTGACTGTTTTGTGACTATCAATTTGTACTTCTAATCCCTTCACCTTTTTCACCCAGTCTTTCATACCCCCGTTCCCTTTGGCAACCATCAGGTCTGTTCAGTGAATCCATGAGTCTTTCTATTTTGTTTGTTTATTGTGCTCTTTAGATTTCACATATAAGTGAAATCATATGGTATTTGTCTTTCTCAGTCTGATTTATTCCACTTTTAATACCCTCTAAGGGCATTCATACTCTTGCAAATGCTAAGATTTCCTTCTTTTTCACAACTGCATAGTAGTCCATTGTGTAAATGTACCACAGCTTCTTTATCCACTCATCTACTGATGAGCACTTGGGCTGTTTCCATCATTTGGCTATTGGAAAGAACGCTGCTAAGAACATAGGGGTGTGTGTGTTTTTTTCTGATTGCTGTTTCAGGATTCTTAGGATATATTCCCAGAAGTGGGATCTCTGGGTCATAAGGCAGTTCCAGTTTTAGTTTTCTGAGGAAATTCCATACTATTTTCCCCAGTGACTGCACCAGTCTGCATTCCCACCATCAGTGCACGACGGTTTCCTTTTCTCCACTTCCTCACCAGCACTTGCTTTTGATTTATTGATAGTGGCCATTCCGCCAGGTATGAGTTGATATTTCAGTGTGGGTTTTTTTTAAAGATTTTATTTATTTTATTCTTAGAGGGGAAGGGAAGGAGAGAGGAAGAGAAACATCAATGTGTGGTTGCCTCTTGTGCGTCCCCTGTGGGGAACTGTCCTGCAGCCCAGGCATGTGCCCTGACTGGGAATCAAACCCTGATCCTTTGGTTCGCAGGCCTGCGCTAAATCCACTGAGCTACACCAGCCAGGGCATCAGTGTGGTTTTAACTGACATGTCCTCATTTCTTTCTTTTTTAAAAAGATTTTATTTATTTATTTTTAGAGAGCAGAAAAGGAGGGAGAAAGAGGATAAGAAACATCAATGTGTGGTTGCCTCTTGCGTGCCCCCCTACTGGAGACCTGCCCCACATACCAAGAATGTGTACAAACTGGGTGACCCTTTGGTTCCTAGTCTGGTGCTCAGTCCACTGAGCCACACCATCCAGGACCTCATTTCTTTATGTTTGCTTTTTATTCATCTCTCTTCATTAGAATTTCCTGTGTGATAATAGAAACTATCTGTCTCTTCACTCTTTTGTTTCAATTGCCCAGAACCATGTACACACTAATAGACATCCCCCTTCTCTAAGGGTAACTGGCCAACCCATGAGCAGAAACTAGGGACTCTTAACTGACAGCTCGTCTGAATAAAAGCTTTGCTTAATCTCTGTTGCTGTTTACCCCTCTGTAAACTCACTGGTGAACACAGAAATAAATGAAGTCTTGGTATTCTTCTTGCCACACATTTCGGCAGAAACACGCGCCTGGGGAAAAGGATGATGGCATGAAGTTGAAAACGTGTGCCACCAGCCTCCTCACTACCCGGAAACCCCCCACAGTACGTCGCAGCTGGTGGAATGCCAGTGGCTGAGTCTCCGACTGTGGAACTCAGGCTTCTCCACACTGCATCCGATCTGCTTTGTCCTCTGACTGAATCCTTAATAGTTTCAGCTCTTCTGAGTAAGAGTGCTGCTGTCTTTGTTTTTCATGACAGAAATTCCTAAAGGGGGTGAGCCACACCCTGGGTAAACGTAGGAATAAATCAGAGACCTCGGCCAAATGAAACACTGTGATTTCATGTTGAATCACTGGCTGAGCCCAGTCAGGACTCTGCCCAGAGCTGTGAGTGAGGGGCTGGTGCTGAACCCAGGCTCTACTAAAGAGGGACCAATGACGCCCACTCTTGTGTCATCCTTTGAAGGGACAGGCTAGCCTCTTCGATTTGCAGGCTCCACTAAAATGTTACACTTAGGTGCAGAGGAAACCCCTCAGTCTCGGAGCAGAACCGCTTTAGAAAATAGTTCCTTGAAAAATCAGTGGTTTCATTGGAGGATTCTATGGAATATGTGAAGAAGGATTAATACTGGTTTTGCACAGTCTCTTCCAGAAGGTAGAAGAGGAAGAGCTGCTTTATGAAATTATTAATACCCTGATACCCAAATCAGGCACGAACAGAAAACTGCTGACCAGCATCCCAGAGTGTGGGTGCAAAATTCCTTAACAATCATATGTGTGTATAAAACAAAAAATGAGGTTTATTGAAGGAATGTAAGGCTCTTCAATATTCAAAACTAATGGAATCCATCATATCTATGGGTTAAAAAGGAAAAATCACACGATTACAGCAATCAGTGCAGAAAAAAACATTTACCAGAATGAAATACCCATTTACGATGTTTAAAAATCTAAAAAAAAAAAAAAATGGAAGGAGATTTGATTTTGGGTGGTAAACACACAGTGCAACATACAGACAATATATCAGAATTGTATACTTGAAACCTATATAATTTGATGAACCGATGTCACCACAATAAATCTGATTTAAGACAGACAAACAGAAGAGAACAGCCTCAACTTGTGAAGGCCTCAGGTAACCTACAGGTGACATTATTCTTAAGACTGAAAGATTGAAAGTTTTCCCCGAAAACATCCAACGAAGCAAGATTTCCTGCTCTTACCACTCCACTCCAACATATTACTTGAAGTCCAGCACAAAAAAAGGATGATAAAATAAAAGGCATGCAAATAAGGAGGAAAGAAAGACAATGGTCTGTGTTTGCTGATGACAACAGTGGTCTGGGTAGAACACCCTCAGGCATTCCTCACGAACCCCCTAGAACTGACGTGTGACTTCAGCAAGGTTGTGGGCTACAAGATCAACATGCAGAATTCAATTGCATTTCTACATGCTAGCAGTGAGGAGGTGGAAACTGAAATTTAAAATGTAACACAATTTACAGTTGCTCAAAAAGAATGAAATACTTAGGACTTCTACACCAAAAAATGGTAGTGACATAAATTTTTTAAATATGCAAATAAATCAAGAGATATACTGTGTTTATGGATTGGGAGACCCAACACAGTGAAAATGTCATTTCTTTCCACCTTGATATATAGGTTTAATTACATTCCTATAAAAATCCCAGCAATGGATATAGACAGGCTTATCTAAAAATTTATGTGGAATGTCAAAGCATCTAGCATAGCTAAAGGTAATTTTGGGAAGGAAGAACTAACATAGGGAGAATCGCCGTGCTTGATTTGAAGACGTGGTATGTGGCTACAGTGATGAAGGTGGCGTGGTACTGATGGAGGGAGATGCATGCATCAGTGAGACAGAGAACTCAGAAGTAGCCCCGCAAGTACAGCCATCTGACTTTTTATGAAGGTGCCAAACTGTGGGGGGGGGAATAAACCTACACAGTATACATAAGCACAAAATGGATTATATATTTAAGTATAAAATAACAGAAGTGCTAAAAAAAACCTGCTGACCTTTTTGGAGAAACCTTGGCTGGATGGTGGCTCAGTTGGTAGGAGCATTGTCCCACACACAAGAGATCGTCAGTTTGATCCCTAATAGGAGTGCATTTGGGAGGCAACCCACTGATGTCTCTCCCTCTCCCCACTCTTCCTCTCTCTCTAAAATCAAGGAGACATATCCTTAAGTGAGGATTAAATATGATAATAATTAAAAAAACATGGAAAAATCTGCCTTGGCTGGTGTGGCCATGGATTGAGTGCTGGCCTGCGAACCAAAGGGTTTTGGGTTCGATTCCCAGTCAGGGCACATGCCTGGGTTGCAAGCCAGGTCCCCAGTAGGGGGTGCGCAAGGGGCAACCACACATTGATGTTTCTCTCCCTCCCTTTCTCCCTCCTTTTTCCTCTCTCTAAAAGTAAATAAAATCTTTTTAAAAGCATAGAAAAATCTTTGGAGGATATTTAGAGATGAAATTAACAGCATGAGCCATAAAAAAATAATACATTCAATTTCATCAAAATTTGAAGCTTTTTCTGTGTGAAAGGTGCTGTTAAAATAATGAAAATCCAAACTCCAGAGAGAAAATACTTGCAAGCCACATATCTAATGAAGACTGAAATACAGATTACATAAAGAATTTTAGAAACCCAACAAACAAAAAAAATCATTTAGAAAAAAGGCAAAGATGAACAGACATACAAATGACAAAAAATACATGGAAAAATGTTCAGCTCCTATAGCCGTTAGGGAAATGCAAATTAAGACCATAATGAGATATCACTACACACCTTTTAGGACTGATCATTTTGTTAAGTGATAAGACCAATTGCTGGTGAAGATGTGGAGAAATTGGCTCTCTCATATATTGCTGGGGGAAATGTAAAATGTTAAGTCACTCTGGAAAGTATCTTGGTAATTTCTTTTAAAAAGTAAACATATACTGTCCTGGCTGGATACTCAGTTGGTAGAAGCATTGTCCTGATAGGTCAAGGTTGTGAGCACATACAAGAATCAACCAATGAATGCATAAATAAGTAGAACAGCAAATCTCTCTTCCCCACCCCTTTGTCTATCTAAAAATGAATTAAAAATCACTTCAAAATGTCAGTACAACCCAGCCTGTCTTGGCCCATGCCTTAGAATTTCCTAAAATCTCTCAAATCAGCATCTGGCCTTGGCATGTCCCATACCTCTTACTAAGTGGCCCCAGGCCTGGCAATATCAGCAGCCCGTCTTGGTTCCCAGCTCGGCCTCTAGCACAAGCACAAGCAGCAGCCACCTGCAGAATGCTTTGTAGCCTATGCTGAGCGGCCCCAGACAGGATACAGGGAGGCAGCCAAAATGGGGAGACAAAGAAATGTGTCTCAAATGAAAGGACAGAAAGAAAAAGTGACAAAAAATAAGCAAAAAGGAGACAAGCAGTCTAGATGCAGAGTTCAAAACACTGGTTATAAGGATGCTCACTGAACTTAGGGGAGAGTAGATAAGCTCAGTGAGAACTTCAACAAAGAGATAGAGGACATTAAAAAAAGAACCAGTCAAAAATGAAGAATACATTACAGGGAAACAACAGTGGAGTTGATAAAGCAGAGGATGAAATAGATTTGGAATATACGGAAGCAAAAAACACCCAATCAGAACAGCAAAAAAAAAAAAAAAAAAAAACCTTTTTTTAAATGAGGATAGTATAAGGATCTTCTGGGACAACTTCAAGTATATCAACATTCACATCATGCGGTGTCAGGATGAGGAGAGAGAGCAAGGAATTGGAAATATATTTGAAAGAATAATGATGGAAAACTTCCTTAACGTGGTGAAGGAAATAAACATGGAGGTCCGTGAAGAGAGTCCCAAACAAGATGAACCCAAAGAGACCCACACCAAGACACATCATAATTAAAATGCCAGTGGTTAAAGACAAAGAATCTTAAAAACAGCAAGAGAAAGACAGTTGCCTACAACGGAGCTCCTACAAGACTATCAGCTGATTTTTCAACAGAAACTTTGCAGGCCAGGAGACAGGGGTGAGAAATAGTCAAAGTGATCAAAAAGCAGGGAGCTACACCCAGGATTACTCTATTCAGCAAGGCTATCATTTAGAATTTAAGGACAGATAAAGAACTTCCCAGGTTCGAGAAAGCTAAAGGAGTTTGTGACCACCAAGCCAAACCAGTACTACAAGAAATGTTAAAAGAGTCTTCTTTAAAAAAATGAACAAAGCTAAAAATAATAATAAAATGGCATTAAGTATCTATCTACATATCTATCAACACTGATGTTAAATGCAAGTGGATTAAATGCTCCAATCAAAAGACACTTGGAGGCTGAATGGACAACAAAATAAGACCCTTACATATGCTGCCTACAAGAAACTCACTTTAAGTAAAAACAAACAAACAAACAAACAAACAAAAACACTGAAAGTAAAGGGATGGAAAAACATTTCATGAACATGTAAACAGCAAAGCTGGGGCAGCAATACTTATACCATACAAAATAAATCTGAAAAAATAAATGAACAGGTACAACAGAAACAGACTCATGGAGACATAGAACATTTTGATGGTTGCCAGATGGGAGAGATTTGGGAGGGGAGCTAGATGAAAAAAGTGAAGGGATTAACAAGTACAAATTGATAGTAACAGCTTAGTCACATAACAGAATAGGGATGCAAAGTACCACATAGGGAATACAGTCTATAATACTGTGATAATTGTGTGTGGTGCCAGGTGGGTACTAGACTTACCAGGGTGATCACTGTGTAAGTCTTACAAATATCTAATCACTGAGTTGTACACCTGACACTAATATAAGATTGTATGTCAGCTGTAATTTAAAAATAAATTATTTAAAGTAAAAAAAGAATATTGTAGATACTGGAATAAACCAGAGGAAGGGTGCATGCAATTACCCTCTACAATCTCAGTGTGAAACTAGAGCATGACCCACAAAAGAAAGAAATCTATAAATTGAACTCCATCAAAATTTAAAACTTTTGCTGTGTGACAGCCCCTGTGGGTCTTTAATGATTTCAAAGCAAAATGTTTTGAAGGATGTCTCACAGAAGCAAAAAAAAAAAAAAAAAAAAAAAAAAAAAAAAAAAAAAAAAAAAAGCCAGCCATCCAATTGCTTGATGGCCCCCACTAGCTGTTTCCAGGGGAAGATTCTGAGCCACCACAGAACATGCTGCAGAAGTTCGCCAGGTCTAAGAACTGCTTCTGTGTTACTGCTGGTTGATTGAATGCCACTAACGCCTTTCTTAACCATGGTTGGCGAGCTGAATTCACTCTGAATAAGTGAAAGCTCAGAAAGCCAGTCTCCCTGGGAGATAGATTGGCAGCTTGCAGAGCAAGGTCATGTGCACTGAGTAGGACATCTCACTGAGACCTCCAGGATGATTTCTGTCATGCCAAGAAATCTGATAATGAAGAAAAGCTCTTCCTAGGCTTCATATCCTTTTTTATATCCTCACTTGAGCATGTTTATTGATTTTAGAGAGAGAAAGGAGAGAGAAGTGGATGTGTGAGAGAAACGTGGATCAGTTGCTTCCTGTAGTGCCCCAAATGGGGATCGAACCCACATCCTACGTATGTGCCCCGACTGGGAATTGAACCCACAACCTTTTGGTGCATAGCATGACGGTCTGACCAACTGAGCCAGCCAGCCAGGGCAGGCTTCCTACCTTAAAGAGAAAAGAGCATGTCTAAAGGGACTAGAAGATTGGGCCAATGAGCTAGCAGTGTTATAGATCCCTTAATGGGATTCACTGTAGAAATCTCTGAAAGATTGGGCAGAAAAATAGCTTGCCCTCAGAAAAATATGGCTTGGCTTCTACAGGTAGATCCATTCTGGTCTTCCATTTATTGAGATTCTGTCCGGAGAAGCCAGGCCCCTTATGCTCATCATTTCTTTTGCCCATGTGACTTTTCTGGGTTGTGGACAAAGAAAAAGAAGAAAGGGTCTGCGATCTAAATGTCAGGGGCTTGATCCCAGTTGACACGTGGATTTTCAATACCTAGTTCAAGGAGTTCCTGGGACTGTCCAGTAGAGGGAGCTTTGGCCTCTCAAGTATTTCCTGGAGTGTGAGAATGTGCTGCAGTTGTGGGTGTGTCTGTAACCCTGCAGGTAAATGAACGGGGGCAGGTGCCCGGTGGGGACCGCAGGGACCCGGAGGGGGTCCCGGCCACCTCACCTTCAACGAGCGATTCCTCTTTGCTGACCACTGCTTTCAGGAAGCATCCCTTAGAGTAAAATTATCCCCAAATTCAGACCATCACTTTTAGACAAATACCCTAAGATATCCACTTGCTTGTAACGTAACACCCTACACAACAGGGCACTGGATTTTGTTACTTCAAGGAACATAATAAATTTCTTTTTCCTTGGAGTTAGATTAATGGGGGATGGCTTTTGCTGAGATCATTTTATGGCTTTGGTGGGTGTCTACTGGTCTACCCCACCCCACCCCACTTTAAATTTTTTGCAGGTGCAGTGTGTCACGTCTCTGTCATTGAACGCATATTGTCATTTTGTGTTAGAGCAAACTGCAAGTCGTTGTCTGGGGGAGTCTTTGGTCTTTTCAGCAGAAAACTCCCTGGACTACCTTGACGTCAGGATGGTCATATGGGAGGGGCACCCATGCAAATCAAATACCCTTCATTCTCATAAGTAACCTCTCTTGGGGAAGAAGTCTTTACCCACTTTGGAGATTATTTCCATTCAGTATAGCCCCATGTGAGTTTCTAAATTAAATAGTATTAGTGTTTTTAGCCCTGGCTGCTGTGGCTCAGAGGATTGAGTGCCAGCCTGCAAACCAAAGGGTTGCTGGTTTGATTCTCAGTCAGGACACATACCTGGGTTGTGGGCCAGGTCCCCAGTAGGGGGTGTGCCAGAAGTAATCACACATTGATTTTTTTCTCCCTCTCTCCCTCCTTTCCTGTCTCTCTAAAAGTAAAATCTTTTTAAAAATAGCATTAATGTTTTTAAACCTCTTGAAGATGCAGTTGACTGAATTTATTTCAGGGTGAGTTGTAATAATTTACACTTTCAACAGTAGTGTATAAAACACCAGTGCCGTAACTTTATGCTTGGTGTTCCGTGGGCTTTTATTCTGTGGCATTTAATAAATGAAAACTGGAACACTGGTCTAATATTTCTGTCTTTAAATATTAGGGAGGTGGAACATTTTTCAAAGTTATTTCCCATGTATATATTCTGTGGATTTTTTTTTTTTGTCATTTGATACCTTTAACCATTTACAGGAGTTTTTTTCCCCTCCATTTTACAATAAAAAGCCTTGCATTAGACATTTATCTACATTTTAGTTCAAATAAAGGGGCTTTGCATTTGTTCCCATTGCTTCTAACCCTGCCTGTCCCTGGCTTTTATTTTCTGCCTTCTGCTTTCCTAACAGCAGCTGTCTTCTCAAACGTTTCAGCTGAATATCTGGCCAGTTTCATTTCTTTTTCTTAAAATTGCATTATTATTGTACTTTGTCTCACTACAGTTCAGTCCCATTCAGGTCTTAAACTCTTGGCATTACTGGAAAATTCTACTTGCTTCTGGTCACGTAGGCGACGCTGGAGGTGGAGGGTTGTACTTTGCAAGCGTGCCTTTTTCCGTCTTGTGGCACCAGTCATGCGGTGCTACTATCCGGGGCTGGTGCACGCAGAGAAAATTGTTCAAGCACCGCTTGCACAAGTGATTTAGAGAAAACTATGGAAACAGTGATACATGAAACAAACAAACAGTGCTGGGCCCCCGTGACACCTGACTGGCCCAGCAAAGCCTCTCTGGGGGGATAGCTCTCAGCTGCGGTTCCAAGGCCGCCTTCCACGGCCTCTTGCTGTTCAAATCACTGAATATTGAATTCGGGGCAGAAGCGCTGTACTCTCTGACCCCATGTGTTTGCAAGAAAGTCCCCCAGAATTTCTGGAAAACCCGGTCACTTGGACAACTTGACCTAAGATTCGCTGTAGCGAGGCACGTCCAAGGTCGGTAGTGCTAGATTCAGTTCTGCGTGGGCAGGGCCAGGACCCACCATCCTGGCAGCCCACCTCTTAATATAGAACCTCCGTTCCTATGTGCCAGTGGATTGGACTTGCAGAAGAGGTTTCACCCTGTGCTGTGATGCAAGAGGAAACGAGGAACGTTCGGGCGGTAAAATTACGGGCAAAGGTTATGAAGCAAGTTGTAGCCACAACCCAGGTATTTGGGGTGTGACGTCCCCTTATCTACTGTGCAGCTGCAGGAGCGGCAGAACCAGGATCGGCCGCTAGGTGGCGGACGAATTCCACTCTCCGGAACTTCATTTGTGCTGCAAACGAAGGTTAGGGATGGGGTTCTTAATCCTGTAGGACAGTAGAAGTGGCGGCATCGCTGGTGATCCCTGCCCACTTGAAGGGAGTAGAGGCTTCAGGAAACCTTGTGTCCACCGGCCAGGTGTGGGCGTGAATATCTTTCCCCAAATCACCCAGGACAGTTCACTCATCCCTTGTGATCCCCCCACACCAAGCCCTGCACCCCAGGGCGCAGACCTGGCCTCCTGATCTCTCCTGCATTTTAGGATTCATTCTCACCACCACCAGGAAGCCCCCTTAGCCTTCCTCGTTGCTAGGTACGTACCACCACCTCCAATCTGCAAGATCCCTGGTCCATTGGGACTATTGTTTCCTTTTTCCTGTTACAAGCCTGGGTGTTTTGCAGGGAACATGTCCAACCCAAGATCAGTGTCAATAAAACCCAAATCCCCCTGAGCTACTGGACACATATCACAGGCCGCATGACTGACAGATGCCCCTTCAGCCAATTTATTAAGAAGCTTGCATACCCTCTGTCCTGCAGGTGGGTGGCCCTGCTTTCCCACAGAACCTTAAGAAAACGAGCTGCCTGATAGTCCCAGTTTATTGACTTGGCACCCGCCTGAGCCGTAGAATTAATCTTTGTGAGGATAAACACCCACAAAACAGAAGTCGTAAAGCCTGCTCTGAAAGATGATGATGAGGATGAAATGATGCTGAGAAGTTTTACTCTTGGTTTCATGTGAATCTTAGGTCTGGCTACACGTCAGAATCTCTGTGTTGTGAGGAAGATGTAGCTCTGTCCTTGGAACAGTTTCCCTCCTGGGGTACCCACTGTCCCTGGTAGTAGTCCGCATGCTCAGGTCTGTTCAGAGAGTAAAAAACGTGGCTCCTACCAGCTAGAGCAGAAATTAGAATGAAGACAAACACGTCCATGTTATGCTGAAAGTATATTTATATATATAGATAAAGATATTTATTTCTCTGCAGACAGCTTTACTGATGAGTCATTTTCACGTTCAAAGAACAGCCTATTTCAATACTACATAATCTGTACCAGAATGAGATGGGTAGCTTTTCGATTTAGTTCACAAAGCTAGTACAACTCTGATACTGAAACATAACAATTATACCAAAACATAACAATTGTAACACAAAACAGAATCACAGATATCTCACTTAAAGATACAAATGCCAAAATACTCCAGAGAACAGTAGCCAATTGAAATCAACACCATGTGAAATGTACAAAGCTTTGGCAGATACAGAACCGAGTTGAAATCCAGATTTACACATACAGAACTGGAACATAAACACCAGAAACGAAACATCTCCCCCCACCCCACGCGCGCACACACACACACACCCTGTCAGGGGCCTTTTGGCCGGGGACACAAAGGACAGAGATATTTGTTAAACCTCTTTAGCGAGGAGGGGGGCTGCTGGGGGGGCCCCCATCTTTATCATCAGGGCCTGGCTCATCTTCCTCCCAATCTTCAGCCTCACACTCTGCCAGAGCCTCAAAGTACTGGAACGGCCAGCACTGAGGATCCTTCCTATGGAGCCTGGCCAGAAACCTCAGGACAAGCATCTTGCTGGTTTCGAGGAATGCTCGGGGGCCCCAGAGGAACTCATATTGTGCAGGCTCGGTATTGGGTACCCGCCTGTACTCTAGGTACTTCTGCCTGACAAACACTTCAGTGATGAGCTTCTTCGTGTTTCCAAAGAGACCATGGGTCTCCCGGACATCCACCCCCAGCTTGTACAGCAGGTTAAAGATCAGCTCTTCCCGGACACAGTTGCCCTTCATAAAGATCAGGCTCAGGACCACCATCAGGAGGCCGAACTTGGGGGTGTCTAGGTAGGAAGGCCCTGGCTCCCCCCGATAATGCCCCAGCTTGTTGATGATAATGTAAGAGTGGGTCTGGGGGTCAATTTCCTTCAACTGATAACCAAAGACACACTCGAGCTTATTGTTGGCACGTCTGATGATCTCCAAGCACTCATCTTTGTATTCACGAATGATGAATTTCACCATCTCTGAGCGCTTGATGGGTACCTTGGCTCGGTCCTTGACCAAGAGAAACTGCACCAAAGCATTGGCTCTCTCATCCAAGGGAGACAAGGGCTGGGTCTCCAGCTTGGGGTCACTCTGGGAGGCCCCAAAGCCCAGAGAGAGACCTGGAAACTCAGAGATGATGAAAGGCTGGGGACTGCCTAGGCTTTCCCAGAGACCCAGGGCCCTGGAGGTGCCGGGCCCCTCCCAGGCGCTCAGGGCCCAGGATGTGCCTGGTCCCTCCCAGCCACTGAGGACCCTGGAGGTGCTTGGGCCTTCCCAGCCACTCAGGCCATAGGTGACATTTGGGTCCTGCCAGTCACCCAGGACCTGAAAGGGGTTTTGAACCTGCCAGTCATTCAAGTTCATGTTTTCCCAAGGCCTGGGGGCCTGCCAGCCGAGCAGGCCTAACATCCGGCTGCTGTCCTCTTCGGTGTTCAGGTGCTTCTTCTTCCGGGTGGCTTTGCCGGAGCGACGCGGTGGCTCATCAGGGGTCTTCGAGGCCTCTTGGGTGGTGGCTATGGCCTGGGGGGCAGCTGCCGTGGCCATCAGCATGGTGGGTGCAGCCTTGGACACCCTGGGTGCACTGGCGTTGGGCTGCGGCACCCATGGGACAGCCGGCAGGGCCTCCACATAGGCAAAGGGGTCCTTCGGAGCCAGTGGCAGTGACTTCGGGGTCTCCAAGACGGCAGATGGGCCCATGAAGGCATTTGATGAGGCAGGCTGGAGCTGGGAGGTAGCAGGAAAGCCCCTCGAGGCGGCAGTGTAGGTCTCTGGTGTGGCTGGCAAGTTCTTCCAGGCAGTGGGCAGGTGTGCACGGGCCGCGGACGCAACCTTGGGGGCACAGAAAGTGGCGGCAAAGATCGTGCGGTCCTTAGAAGGAGCCCTGCGCTCCTTGGAAGGGGCCCTGCGCTCCTTGGACGAGGTTCTGCGGTCCACGGAAGAGGCTCTGGGTTCTCCTGATGCAGTCATCAGTGATTTAGCAGAGCCCATGGGAAAATTTGCTGCTACTAAGGGGGCTCCAGGCTGGCCCTGCAAGGTGGCAGGAGGCCCCTGCCAGGGGGGCTGGAGGTGTAAGGTGGGCAGCTCTGCTTGCGGGCCCATGGGCTGGGCCTGCTGGGTGGATAGCTGGATCTGCAGAGCCTTTTGGGAGGCTGGGACCCCCTGAAAGGGCTGCTCTACCTGGACCAGAGGAGGGCCCTGCCTCTGAGCCTCCTGGGTGGGCAGGGACTGCCAGAAGTGCCCCTGGGTCTTGGGGGCCTGCCAGGCCAGTGCCTGGGCTTGCTGCACCTCCTGGAACTCCATCGATGTGGGCATCTCATGTGGCACAGGGGCTTGGCCCTTGGGAGCCTGCCAGATGATGGGTGGGCAGTGCACAGCCTGCTGGGCGGACAGTGGGGCCGACAGCGCGGCCGACAACGCAGACTGGGGCACCTGTGGGCCAGCAGGAGGTGCCGAGGCCATCTGTGTTGCTGGAGGGGCAGTGGGCATCTGCGGGGCCGTGGGCATCTGGTGGGCGACAGGCACCTGTGGGGCCATCCTCACCTGTGGGGCTGCCCGGACCTGCGGGGCTGCCCGCATCTGGGGGGCTGCCCGCAGCTGTGGGGTGGACAGCCGAGCCTGCGGGGCCTGCCGTAGAGGTGGCGGTGGCGGCAGGGCCTGCCAGAGTGGAGGTGGTGTGGTCAGCACCTGCGGGGCAGGCCGGATAGGTGGTGGCGACTGGCGGATCAGCGGCGGTGCCTGGCGGATTTGGGGCTGCCCCTGGCGCACTGGCGGGGGCCCGGGGCGGATGGGCGGCGGGCCCGGGCGGATGGGTGGTGGACCCTGGCGCACCGATGACTGCGCCTGCCAGGCAATGGTTGGAGCCTGCCAGGTGACCTGTGTGGCCTGCCAGGCCAGGGGCGTGGCCTGCCAGCCCTGTGCAGGACCCTGCCAGCCGGGTGAGGTGGCCTGCCAGCCCGGGGGTGTGGCCAGCTGGGCTGGCGGGGCCTGCGGGCTCTGGGGAACCTGCGCAGGAGCCCTTATAACCTGGGACTGGATTTGCAGAATCAGAGGCTGAGCCTGTGGGGCCCAGGAAGCCAGGGGCTGTGCAGGTGGCGCCGTCGGCTGTGCCATCGGGGCTGGCGAAGCTGAAGGCTGGTTGATTGGAGCTCTTGATCCCGAAGGATGGATCATCAGGACGCCAGGACCTGGAGGCTTGGCTAGCGCAGCTCCCGGAGGCGGAGGCTGTGCTAGCAAGGCTGCTGTGGGTGGAGGCTGGGCCATCGCAGCTCCTGGAGCAGTAGGCTGGACCATCAGGACCCCTGGAGTCAGCGGCTGGGCCATCAGGACTCCCGGAGCTGTAGGCTGGGCCATCGGTGTCCCCGGAGGGGCAGGATGCGCCATCGGTGTCCCCGGAGGGGGAGGATGAGCCATCGGCGTCCCCGGAGGGGGTGGATGCACCATCGGGGTCCCCGGAGGGGCAGGATGCGCCATCGGGGTCCCCGGAGGAGGAGGCTGCGCCATCGGGGTCCCCGGAGGGGCAGGATGGGCCATCGGGGTCCCCGGAGGGGCAGGATGGGCCAGGGGGCCCCCGGGAGCCGAAGGGTGCATCATCAGGACCCCCGGAGTCGGAGGCTGTGCTATCGGGGCCCCCGGAGGAGGAGGATGGATCATCAGGACCCCGGGAGTTGGGGGCTTGCCCATCGGCCCTCCCAGAGGGGGACCCTGGACCAGCGGGCCCCCCAGGGCCGGCGGCTGGGCCATCGCAGCCACGGGGGTGGGCGGCTGGCCCTGCGGGCCCTCCCAGGCAGGTTGTGGTGCCTGCCAAGCGGCCAGCGAAGCCTGCAAATCAATCGGAGGTGGGTCCCAGGGGACCGGTGGAGCCCGAGAGGAGGCGGGCGGAGCCCGCATCAGAACCGTGGGGCGGCTATAGACCGGAGGCTTGGGAGCCTCCGCCGGGGGACTGGAATCACCCAGATTCTTACTTAGCTGCGACATGTCCGTTGGCTCTGACAGCCGGTGGGCCTTATCCTCCGACAGCTGCGGGGCCTTTTCCTCCAGAGAGAAGAGAATGCCTACGTGGCTGAGCAGAGGATCCCTCCCTGCTGACTGGTGAATAGGAAGTCAGCGCCTTTAGCTCTGCAGCTTTCCGCAGTGAGGAGGAGGGGGGAAGGGGGCTCAATCCCGCCCCTTCCCCGCCCCCGACCACCACAAGTGGATCTTGCACAGGGGCGTCTACCAGCAGTCCTGGCTGACACAAGATACCTCTGCACTCTGTCCCTTCCCCAAACGCCGCCTGGTTGGACTGTCCAGGGATGAGTTTTCACAGAGGGGGTGACAGGCGCGTGCGTGGGCCCCGGAAACCCCCCGCCCCACGGCGCCAAGTGGGAGCGGACCACCGCGAACATGGGGGCACCCGTGGGAGGGGGAGCGGGCTAGCTCTGAGCTCAGAGGCAGTGGAGCCGCAGCCGCAGGATGCCAGGAGCGTGTGTACACACACACACACACACACACACACACACACACACACACAGTTCAGGGGTCATCCTGGGCAGCTGATCTAACATGAGAGTAAAGACGGGGGGGGGGGAGGCATAGAAGTCTGTCCCAGGGGGAGTGAGGAACAGCTGGTGTAGCTTATTCTTGAGGGGGTGACTTGGTGGGGTGCACGTGGGAAGAGAGGTTGATGGGCATCAGTGGGGACGGGGCACTGCAGAGCTGCCAACACCGCTGTCTCGCGGGTACTGTCTCAGGACTGCTTGAGACTGGAGAGAAGGGATGGGAGTGGGGTGCCCCCCCCCCCACTAAAGCAGCCGTGGCAGGGAGAGAGGTTCCAAAGACGCGTGTGCAGCCTGACAATTAGGAGCTGCGCCTTGGGGAATCCATGCAGTTTTCAGGCAGGGGCAGAAAAAACGGGTGGTAGAGGGGACAAAAGGGAAGAAATGCTGGGAATTCCGATGTTGCAGACTTCTAGGGAAGGCAGCATTTTGGGGACGGGAGAGGGGGGTAATTCCTGGGCAAGGCTGGGATGAAAGGCTTGGTCTCTTGGTGCTTTTCATCCATTGCAGAGCAGGAAAGAAACTGAAAAGGAAAACTCAGAAATATACGAGAGAGATGATAAAATGGGTGGATAAATAGGTCCCAGGTTAACAGATAGGAAACAGGAAGAATAAAACACAGAACTTGGAGGAAATCTCCTTGTAAACAAAATCAGTTTTAAAAATTAGGTGACGAATTAAAAGATAAACAAGAAGACAAACATTCGTTGGTAACACATGCTGAAAGGGAAGGACAGTCTCAGCTATCCTTGGATACTTTTTTTTTTTTTTTTTGAAATTGACAAACTCCTAAATATCAAGGAGGTTTAGTTTAGAAGAGGTGTTTGCAGTTCAGAGTGAGAGTCCAGAGTGACCAAAAAGCATGGAAATGCCACCAGGGGGCATAAGAGAATGGTGGAGGCCACACCCCCTCCCCTTACCAGGTCCCCTTGGTCAGGGTTTCTCAAATTTGGTCGTTTCTGAATCTCAAATGAAAGCAGGTGTGCACTGCTAAGGTGGTCATTATTCTCTCATTCTTCAAGGTGGTCCTTGAAGAATGAGAGAATAATTTGAGAATGAGGTATTAGCAGTTTTTCTGACAATTGAAGAGACCAGAAATCAGGGGTGCCATGCCCAGGGCTGCTCTGGCGCCTAACACATTTCACTGAAATGCGTCACCCCCCAGAACAATGCTTACACAGAAAGGACACTGCCATACTTTGTGACTTCCAGGTCCCTCTTGAGGGGTGTTCGTCCTTATTAGATTTCTGCATTGGTTCAGGGGTCAGAACCACTTCAACAAGGTTGACCCTAGACATAATTCTCATGCTCCCCTATCACCCACTGCCCCCCCCAGATGTGGAGATCTTTGGGAAAGTTAGCTCACAGTTCCAAGCCTGTGTCAGCCTATGGCATTTCTACTCTCTCTAAAGCATCCTTTCCTTTTCTGATTCAAATGGATAAATCACCCAGAGATGAAGTTCTACTAACTGTTTCTTTTTTCAGGATTGTGGCAAGTTCAACCTCCACTGCCCTGTGGTGTTGGGTCATCTTACACCATAAATGGTGACTAGTTTGGCCCCCCTGTTTTCTCAGATGTTGGAGTTCAGTGAATAGCATTGCTGCCCAGTGTCAACTCCCTTCAAACGTATTATGTGGAAGCAGGTCTTATCCCTGCCTACAGGCAATCCAGGAGCCAAAAGGGAAGTATCAGGAATTGTAGAAGGGAAAAAAAGCACCTTATAGGTGCCCTTAGAAATGGGAGGTAGTAGTCAAGCCACACTTGACAGCATTCTTGAACCAGCGAAGGAAAATTGTGGAACAATTATTTATGTCACTCTGGTGGTGCCAGTAATTGTTGGTGAATTGGGTGTTTTCTTCTCTAGAAAATACATCCGCCTGTTTTAGACAATCGGCACTCTCACACCCAGGTCACTTGACAGCGCAGCTACCCACTGCTTACTGGCTCTCCATGGGAACTACACCCAGGGCACCAAGTGATATGTAGCCCCTCAGTGAAAATCAGCTGCTTTAATACCAGCAAAGCCCAACACTCTCCTGAGTCAAGTGGAGAATTTGGATCACAAGCTTTAAATAGGTCTCGTGCCCCTTCTCCTTGTCGAATCTTGCTCTCTGAAGCCCCCACCACTCTTTGGAATCATTTTTTCTTTATTGATTCTTAGAGAGAGGAAGAAGAAGGGAGAAAGAGAGAGAGAAATCAATTTGTTGTTCCACTTATTGATGCATTCAGTGGTTGATTCTTGTTTGTGTCCTGACCGGGAATAGAAGCTGCAACCTTGGCATGTCAGGACAATGCTCCAACCACCCGAGCCACCTGGCCAGGCCACCCCTCCCACCCCCAACACTCTTGTGTACATGGTCTTTGTGCTCCGGATGCCAAAGTCCCCTTTCCCCATGAAACAGCTTAAAAGTCCAAGGTGAGTAGTAAACAAAAGGCAGATATACACAGAACATCCTTGGAATGCATGTGTCTGTCTTCTGACGAAAAAGGACTTTGTTATTTGCATAAGTAGGTAAGGAGAGGGTAACAAAAGTAATGCAAAAACTTGCAGAGAGGACTGAGGATAAACAAGTAAGGAAATCATTGAGCCAGGGTGTGGAGATTTGGTGCATTTATTTATTATCTGTGTCATCACAAGGAGGGGTCCTCCATGTGGGCTGGAGCCTTGTTTTGCTCACCTATGTATCCCCAACTCATCATGAGTGGTCAGTAAGGAGCTATAGGATAAAAGTGCAAAATTAGCACCAGAATTGCCTACTTTTTACCTCCCTATCACTGTTAGACTTAGCACACATACTTCTTTTTTAAGTTAATTTAAGAGAGAGAGAGAAACATCAACTTGTTGTTCCCCTTATTGACACACTCATTGGTTGCTTCTTGTCTGTGCCCTGACTGGGGATCGAACCTGTAGCCTTGGTGTATCAGGATGACACTCTAACTGAGTTACCCAGCCATGGCCAGTGTACATATTTAGAAGTGAGTAAAATAATCGGTGACAATTTTCAAAAAGTCCAAAATCATTTATTCACGAAATGCCTTTTTTGGGGATTCATTTTATGCCTAATGTTATGCTATGCATAGGCCGCAGAGAAACATCAGACACCAGTTCTTACAGATGGATACGGTATTAATGCAGTATTTTTAGTGCAATTAAGTGGTATTGTTTGCATTGTTGCAAACTCATTTTGGTCAAGGTAGTTGCAAAAAACTGAGTACTCCCTTCTGTTTGGAGTGTGGGGGTGTGATGCTGTCTATAGCAAAGCAAAGAGAAAAAGAACAATTCCAAAGATGTGGAGATTTCATGAGTGTTCTCCAAAGAGACTGAACACTAAAAGAAAAAAAAAATCGAGTATAGCAGAAGTACAAGGCGTTTGAAAGAGCTGCAAGGAGTTCATTAAATAGTGTAACTACTATTTATTGAATGGTTCTTATTTGATCAACTATCATCCTGAAAGGTTCACAACATTGTACACACCTCACAAAATCTGCGGGTGTTTGGCCCCATTTCCCACATCAAGAAACTGAAGCTGAGGGTGGTAATTAACTTGTCACAGGGTTGGCAACCTCAGTCTGGAACTGAAGCTTGGTCTATGGGCTGCCAGGAGCCACATCCGTAACCATAATGCCCAGTCTGCCAAAACCTAAAAGTTGTTAGATATAGTTAACATACAGTGACAGGCATAGGTCTACATTATTCTGTTTAATGAGCTTTGTCACTGCATTCCCATCTCTCAAAATGAGATAAAGAACATTTTCTTGGTCTTTCTCCAAAAGTGCCCAAAACACTAATTTGAAAAGACACATGCATCCTTAGGTTCACTGCAGCGTTATTTACAATTGTCAGGATATGGAAGCAACATAAGTGCCCATCAACAGATGAATGGATAGAGAAGATGTGGTACAAATATGCAAGGGAATACTACTTGGCCGTAAAAAGAAGGAACTCTTACCATTTGTGACAGCATGGATGGACCTAGAGGGTACTGTGCTAAGTTCAACTTGTTTATTTGTGCTTCTGCTGCCCTTGCTTTTTGTGTAAACCCCCACCACCAAATTATTACCAATACAAATGCCAAGGAGCTTTTGCCATATGTTTTCTTCTAGGAGTTTATGGTGTGAAGTCTTTAATCCATTTTAAGTTGATTTTGTGTATGGTATAAGATAGTTGTCCAGTTGAATTTTTTTGCTTGTGGGTGTTGAGTTTTCCCAACGTTGTGTATTGAGGATACTGTCTGTTTCCCATTTTATGTTCTTGGTTCTCAGCCTCATTCTTGAAACATATTTTTGCCAGCCAGAACTAATACATGAACACTTTTATCTTTCCTTTCAGCACCTTAAAGATATGTTATTCCATGGAACTGTAGCAAAAAAAAAAAAAATCATTATTATTATTGTTTGTATGTGATGTTCTTCCCCACTCAGGTACTTTGAAGGTTTTCTCTTTTATTTTTGATGATGACAGACATGGGTGTAGATTCCTTTATTCATCCTTGTCAGGGTTCACTGCGCTTATGAATATAGAGGTTAATAAATTTCACCATTTTTGCAAAATTTCCAGCCATTATCTTGTCAGGTAATTTTTCCGTATTATTCCCTTTCCTGTCATTTTGGTTCTCTGATTACCCACATACATTAAAATAATTTTCACGTTGCCCTGTGCATCTTGAATGCTCTTTCAATTTCTCAGTTTTTATGCTTTTCACTAACCTGCCTTTATGTTTACTGACCCTTTCTTCCGTTGCTTATTCAGTCTGCCATAAAGCCCAGAATGAATTATTCATTTTGATACTGTGTTTGGCTCATAACATTGCCACTACTTTCTCTATTATCTGTCTCTTGCTAAGATCTCTAATTTGTTCATGTAATATGGTATCCATCTTTTTAGTCTATACTTTAACATGTTTATCATGGTGATTTAAAGGATTTTTTGTTGTCAGTTTCAACATCTGGATTATCTCCAAGTCTTCTTTGGGTGTGTTTCTTTCCTTTCTTGTCCATTGGTCCCATTTTTCTGCTTCTTCCCATGTTTTCCTCTTAATTTTTTTATTGTGTGTGAAACAATGCATATGAAAATTAAAGACTAAAGTGTATAATAGTTACTCCCAGACCAAAAAAAAAGGTATAATCTTTCCTCTGTTAGGCCAGTAGTATGTGGGATTTAAATGTTTCAATAATCTAATATGCAGTTCAGTGGGATCCACACTTTTTTACAACTATACTAAGAGTCAGATCCCCTGCGATGACTCCCTACACATATATTTTGAGGGTGAGATGAAGACATTTCTTTCTCTTCTTTTTTTTTTTTAAGTCCAAACATGAGAACATTTTTTCAGTGCTTTTAGAGAGAAAGGAAAAGAGAGAAAGAAACAGTGATGTGAGAAACATCAACCAGTTGTCTCCCATATGTGCCCTAACTAGGAATTGAAACTGCAGCCTAGACATGTGCCTGGATTGGGATTCAAACCCGCAACCCTTTGGTGGATGGACAATACTCGAGCTGAGCAACATGGCCAGGGCAAAACGTTCCTTTAAGTAGAGATTCTAATAATCTAAGGCCAATGAATCAACTTCTCTCTCTCCCTCTCTCTTTCTCTATCTCCCCTCCTCTCCCCTTCCCCCTTGGCCCTCTCCCTCTACGATCTAAATCCCCCTCTTCTCACTCTTTCCTTTCAAGCCAGTTCACAGCTTTTTTGTCCCCGGAGAGTTTTCTTCGCTCTCCTGCTCAGCTCCTGCATCTTCAAGCCTCAGGACGCCTTTCTCACTCCTAACTCCCCACCTGTCCTTTTGATCGGAGCTCCAGGGCTCCACAGTGCATTCAGTGAAGACACCGTGTGCAGCATTGGGAGGCTTGACTTTCTGTTCTCTCTCTCTGCTCTCAGCACCTGGGGGCTCTGTCTTGTTGTGCTGAGGAAGGATCTGGACACCTCAGCGGGGTTATCTCCTAGCTCCCCTGTCCTACAAAGCCTCCTCATGGTGGCAGTTTGGTATGCAGGGAGGGTTTCTGGGTTGTCTCATCTGCCCTCCTCTCATCATTGGCCTGCCTCTCACATGCAGCCGTTAAAAGCCCTGAAGGGAGAGCTGGCTGGTGGATCTGAGCTAGAATCAGTCACACCAGACTGATTTTTTTTTTTTTATACTAATTTGAGTAGTTCTCATTGCAGCCATCCATGGGGACTTTGTTCCTGCTTCTGTATAATCCCCAGAGATTAAAACAGCAGTGGGCCCTGGTCAGGTGGCTCAGTTGGTTGGAGCATTGCCCTGTGCACCAAAAGGTCATGGGTTCGATCCCCAGTCAGGGCACGTACTAGGTTGCAGGTTCAATCCCTGGTTGGGGCACCTACTGGAGGCAACTGATAAGTGTTTCTCCATGACACATCAATGTCTCTCTCTTTCCCTCCCTCTCTCTCTCTCTTCTCGTCTCCCTCCCTCCCTCCCTAAAAGCCAATCCTCAAGTGAGGATTTTTTAAAAAACAACAATGGAACTCTTCTAGGAAGGATTTGCCATTTCTGGAAATTAATTCGGTCCTTTGGGCTTCTCTGTACCTTCGACCCACTGGTGTGTTGTAATTTACATATTGTTCTCACGACTAGTGGGAATTTTTCGCTTCCCAGGATGGAAGTCCTTTCCAAACCTTTTATTTAAAGAATCTCCAAAACGTATAGAAGATTTGTCATTATGTGGGAGAACTGAAGATGCTACTATCATCACCCTCCTTGAACCTGAATTTTTCTGAAATTTCATGATGTATCACATTTTTTTCCAATGTTTTTTCTTAATAATCTGACGAAATCAAGAATAAAGGCGCCATGACTTGACCACGAGCCATTAAGTTTCTGTGTTTGTTTTATTTTAAAATGACCAAATAACTTCACTGTTCTTTCAGCCAGTCCTGGAACTACGTATCCGTGCCCCGGTTTGTGAAGTGCTTCGCACAGCACAGAACGGGAAATGTGTGGTGCACAGTGTGCCCATGACTGCTGATATGGGGACGTGCAAAGTATACCCTGGGCAGATGTGTACACACAGAGACGGGGGGACTGAAAACACACCAGGGCGACTGGAAGGAAAATTGCTGTGTCATATGAGATGTGTGGTGGGAGACTTACATTCATAATTAATTGAAAGCAATAAACCATAGAGGAGGAATCTAGGTATCCATCTTTTTTTTTTTTTATTTGAGAGATGAAGGGAAAAAGAAAAGAAAGAGAGACATCAATTTGTTCTACATTTTTTATGCATTCATTGGTTGATTCTTTTATGTGCCCTGACCAGGGATTGAACCCACAACCTTGGTGTATGGGAATGATGCTCTAACCCACTGAGCAACCCAGCCAGGGCTAGGCCTCCATGTTGAACAGGGCCAGAATCAAGCCTTGCAGGAGCTCCTGATTGACAGCTGGATTTCCTAACAAAACAGGGGGAGGGAGTAGGCTTGAGCAGAGTGAGCGCAGGTTGCAGCATCTGCTGGGGAGGCAAGGGCGCGGTGCCTATGGACAGGCAGATGCATCTCCACATGGGAGACCATGCATGTGCTGCATGGGAGCGGAACATTTGTCATAGAGAGGAGAGAGCCATCAAGTGGACTTGCAGGGAGGAACGTTGCATAGGGGACACCTAACCTTGGTTCTTTGCTCTCTCTACCTCTCAGGCATTCATGAAATACACACAATTGCCCAAGGCCTTTGCCTCACAGCCCACCCTCCATTTCACTACAAACTACATCCTTCTGTGGTGGGATTAGCCCTGTGTTGAGAAGTCCTCTGTGGCTTCTCCCCATGTTCTTTGATCCTGTCCAGAGCCTGTCCCGAAAACCACTCAAAGAGGTTCTAGAGAACATCCAGGTGATGGGGACAGAGACATGGGATTCGTCACAAGGTAGCTGGGGGACTTTGGCCACACCCCTCACTGAGAATCTCCAGAGACCTGGATTTCTTCAACTGGTGGGGTTTGGGAGTTGGTTCCACTTGAGCTGCTGGGACTTCTAAGAAAGGGGACTCAGAGTGGACACCAGGTCCCCTGGACTCCCTCAAGGCTGGGCTCCTATGAAGTCCCTGCAGAGGCACTCACAGGACACACCTTCCAACTACACTTAAGGGAATTTCCCTGATGAAAGGTGGAAAAGAGTGGACCGAGCATTACCGTATCACAGTGGCTTCTGTCCAGATTAAGAAGTACTGCATTGACATGATGGAATACTACACCTCTGTTAAAAAGAAGGAACTCGTACCTTGTGTGACAGCATGGATGGACCTAGAGGGTCTTGTGCTAAGTCAAATAAGCCAGTCTGTGAAATACCACATGATCTAACATATATGGATCCTAATGAACAAAACAAAATGATGAACAAAATAGGACCAGAGGCACGGACACATGGAGCAGACTGACAGCTGTCAGAGGGGAGGAGGAGGGGGGCAATAGATGAAAGAAGGGGAAGGATTAGCCACAGAACATATGTGTATGACCCATGGACGTAGACAACAGTGTGGAGATGGCCAGAAGGAAGGGGGTGGCAAGGACGGAGCAGATTGGCAAAGGCAGGGGGTGAGGGGCATGGGGACATCTATAATAGTGTCAACAATAAGCATAATGAATAAAAAACAAATACTACATTCCTTGGAACAAACAATAAAAGAAAAGGAAAATGGAAGGTGGTGGTCATATAAAGATAATTTCTGGGTGAGCTGTGTAATCTGGGCAGTACAGAATCCCAGCACCTCTGAACCACATCCCATCTCCATTGTCAAGTTCAATCCACGTGGGCCTGCTGGTAGACCATGGATGGACCCCAGCACACATGCCATTTCAGGTGCAATGTCCCCTGGTAAGAATGTTCTCCCTTGCTGAGAGACACCCCTGGCTAACTTCCTCAATTGTTTCACACCTCCGCCCAGGAGTTATCTTCTAGACAGGCCTTTTCCGGCAATATTAATCCCTTATTCTACTTCACTGAAATTGGCTTACACTTGGCACTGAAATTAGCTTGTCACTAAAATTGGCTTACACTTTTTTTTTAATCTGTGCTGTCTCTCCCCATTAGCCTAGGTGGGCCTCATTCTCACCCCCCAAATTAGCACTTCGTACATGCCGGTCAGTATTTTATTTCCTGATGAATCAATAAATGAATTAAAAAACGCATATCCACACAAGAATACAACAAAATGCTGAGAGTGCCTATTTTCATCTATTGTCATCATGGTCTTTCAGAATTTTATTTTACACTTTTTCCATATTCCACACCGATTCTAGGGCCAGACCACATTGGAAGAACATCCCACTGAGGACATGAACTAACTCCGTGATCAAGGGTATATCTCCGTGTTTCCCTTTCTCCTCCGTACCAAGGTGGTTCAAGAAACATACTCTTAGCTTTTTGTAAGAACTTCTGTAATAGTGTCAACAATTCCTTCTGTCCTATGATACAGGGAATATTTTTCTCCTTCAGTTTCCTTTTCCAATAATCCTTGTCTACAGTGCCTATAGCTTTTATGATAGAATTCATTGCTCTTACGTAGTAATAAAACTGAGCACAGTTGAACATCCAATTCACAGCAACCTGCAGCTCTGTCCTTATGGAAGACGCACGGCACTGATTTCTTGAGTGAGTCCAATGTGAAGACTGTGAGCTAAACATTTTCTCAGGAAAAGCTTTTGAGCACAGAATACTTAGATTTAACTTATACCAACAGTAGGTTTTTCAATGAGTAGGAATTAGTTTCAGCTTTCAAAAAAAAGTCCACTTTCAAAGCATCCATCTCCAAAAAATGTCCAAAAATATAATACACTTGGAACGTACAGGCTTGTTTTGAAGAGTAGCTGTTTGTCAACAAAACCCTCTACAGCTATGCATTTACCAGATAGGCCTCAGACATTGGAAATGTCCCTGATGTAGAAATATTCCCCAGTGCACTAGAAGTTGTCATGAGTTAGTTCTTTTATTTTTCAGGGAAATTGATCTCAAGGTACAGAGGTCATTGGAACTTATAAAAGTCAAATTTTGATTCCAATACATTACAATTTTTTAAAAAACATTGAGGGAATTCTGTCTGACACGGCCATCCTTTTCTGATGATTTTTATTTTGAAAGTTCTGACATTGTCTTCCTCCTCCCCCCCATAAAAATAGTTTTTTTGATGTGGGTGTTTTGTTGTTATTTTGCTGTATCAGTTTTTGTTGCAACCAAAACTTAGCATCAGGTAGCTTGGGTGGGGTCACTTCATCTTTTTTTTTTAATGATTTTATTTATGTTTAGAGAGAGGGTCAGAGAGGGAGAAAGAGGGAGAGAAACATCAATGTGTGGTTGCCTCTCACACACCCCCTGCTGGGGACCTGGCCTGCAACCCAGGTATGTGCCCTGACTGGGAATCGAACCAGTGACCCTTCGGTTTACAGGCTGGCACTCAATCCACTGAGCCACACTAGCCAGGGCTACTTATTCCTTTTTATTGAATTAATTGGGGGTGACACTGGTTAACAAAATTAGGTTTCAGCTGCACAATTTCACAACCTGTCATCTATGCACTGTACTGTGTGTTCACCACCCCAAGTCAGGTCTGCTTCCATCACCATTCACCCCCCCATAGCCTCCTCCACCACCCACCCCTACCCTCTCCCCAGCAATCACCACATGGTTGTCCACGTCCATGAGTTTCACCCCTTTTTTCCTTATTCTTATCCTCAGTGTATTTCCTAATTAGTCAAGAACATTCCTTTTCTCCCACCCTTTGAAAATAGGGTGCAAAGGCAGCCTGACCTTCTGATATATTTTCTGTGGCCAGAAACAATGAGATGGCCGGTAGGCCCATGTCGAAGGAATCCCTTCCATTCCTACAGAGACAACAATATCATTAGTGTGTCTGCATCTTCAGAAAACTGGAAAGTGGCCTTGGATGGTGTAGCTCAATGAATTGAGCATGAGCCTGTAAACCAAAGGGTCACTAGTTCAATTCCCAGTCAAGGCACATGCCTGGGTTGCAGGCCAGGCACACTGATGTTTCTCTCTCTTTCTCCCACCCTTCCCCTCTCTATATAAAATAAGTAAATAAATAAATAAATAAGAAAGAAAAAGAAAATGGGGAAGTGATGCAAAGCTTTATGAAAGCCTCCAATTTATAGGTAAGCATATTATGCCCCCATTGTAGCAACACAGTGTAAAGGTGGGGGGAAGGGAGGAGCATTTAGCAAGGAAAATCTTTTTATTTTCTTGGGTGAGAAGTTCATAGACTAAATGGCATTTGCCAAGTTTACGTTTGCATTGCCTGCCAAATAGGCATATGGAGGAGCAAAGTCTAGTTCGGATTTGGACAAGATATCAATAATCTTTCTGTGGTTTAATTAAAATGCTCACAGAAACCAAGATGATACATTGGTGCTCCACTTCCAAATCTCATACTTAAGAGCGGGGTGTGGGGGTGCATTTTATGTTACTGTTGCTTCAATTGGCTACGTCCCTTGGTGAGCTGGAGAGAGCATGGTGTGGAAAGAGCTGATAGAATCGGCTCTACAAGGTAAGCAACTGCTACATTCCTTATCAGGATGTCCCCTTTGATTTATCCAAAGCACTTTCATTTACCACGGACACATCGAGGAGTGTAACGTGACTCTGTTTCAGAGCAATCGAGAAAATGCTATGATCCTGTGTGTTTTAAAAAAAAGAGAGAAGCTTTTGATACATAGAGATGTACTTGTTCGTCTCAGTCCTGAGATCCAGTCTCCAGGTGGGAAGAAGGAGAAGTGAATCTCCAGAGGAAAGATGCCCATCTGCAAGCCATGGAGAGAGAGGGGCCTGGCACAATCTCCTTCACAGTCCTCAGCAGGAACCAGCCAATCTGACACCATGATCTCGGATTTCCAGCCTCCAGACCAGTGAGAAATCAGATTTCTTTTGTTTAAGCCACTCCAAGTGTAGTGCTTCGCTGTCACAGCCACAGCGAGCTAAGAGAGATCCCATTGTCTTCTCTGCCATATACAACCAGAATGACTTTCTGTACATGGGCAGTAGGCTCTGTTTTGTTTGTTTACTTTCTAATCTGGTTGTCCGTGCCCTTCATATGTCATTAAAACAACACAGCAATTTGTTTTGTGATTCTTTTCGGTGATATCTAGGACATGCTGCCTTCGATGTTGCAAATGATCTCCTTTTCAGGACCCGAATGCTTAGAAAACATGATCTCAATATTCATAATGTTGAAAACTGAACTGGCCCAGATGGATACAAAACAGACCATAAATCCAGAGGTGAAAAACACGGACTAATGCTCCTGATTGCAACATATTTAAGTCATCCATTGAAATCACAGCCTTCGAATTTATGCAATAGAAGTTTCACAGCTGTGACATGAAATCATGGTTGTTAACATCAGTGGTCAGGGAAAAACACAGGGAGAACAACTACAGAAAGCAGATAATACATGCTGTATCCCTCCCGTTTTTTAAAAGATTTTATCTATTTATTTTTAGAGAGAGGGGAAGGGAGAGAGAAAGAGAGGGAGAGAAACATAGATGTGGAAGAAATACATTGATCAGTTGCCTCTGGTATGCACCCAACTGGGGGCCTGGCCTGCAACCCAGGCATGTGCCCTGACTGAGAATCAAATTGGTGACTTTTTGGTTCACGGGACAGCACTCAATCCACTGAGCCACACCAGTCAGAGCAGTTCCCCTCTTTTTTAATACTCACTCAAGGACATTCTTTCATTGCTTTTAGAGAGAAAGGAAGGGAGAGACAAAGATCGATAAGAGAGAGAAGTATTGATAGGTTGTCCCTTGTACACTCACGGACTGGGGATTGAACCCACAACCTAGGTACATGCCCCCACTGGTAATCAAACCCACAACCATTTGATTATGGGCCAACAACCAACTGAGCCACACTGGCCAGGTGTGGCTCAGTTGACACACCTTTGACACTAAGATGCATCCGACCCCTATCTTGTGACTTTTGTCCAATTCTTTACTTTTATCCAATCTTTCTCACTCATAACCCAAACTGGGAGTTGTCCCACTTCACAGAGGGGCTTCCTGAGAAATGAGACTTTCAGTGCTAAAACCAGGCCAATCCTAGGCAAGCTGCTGGGGTTTTGATAGAAATTGTAAGAAGACTTCAGCCCAATTTGATCTAATTATTATGTCATGTCTTCCGATATTATGAACACAGTGTTTCTCTCCATGTATTCTGGCATTTTATTGTCTTGTCAGTGTTGTCTAATTTTCAACACACAGATTATATACATGTTTTTGTCAGGTTTACACCTCTTTAGAACTCTTGGAAATGAACTGAGCTTTCAGGAACTAGAACATGCCTGGGTTCAGCTGAGTGAGCTGCCTAAACTCAGATGAAGCACAGGGCAGCTTGTCAGGTCCACGAGCTCCCCCCAAGCAGCACCCTTCACTCCCATTCATGGATTCATGAAACTGTCATCTACGCCTTCATCTCCTCCTTTGTGAATTTTTTCCCAACCACACGGGAATCTCTGTTTAGATATCTCACATTCACATCCAACTCAGTGCGCCCAAACCTGAACTAAGCATCTTCCCACATTAATCTGCTTTTTCTTCCCTCCCCAACTCAAAAGTGAGGCTTTATTGAAACTGTTGGGCACCCCAGAAACCTGGTCACGCTCCTCAACTCTTCCTTGTCCTTATTTCTAGCGTTTAATCCATCAGCAGTTCCTGTCAACTTATCTCAAATATTTATCAATTTTCCCCCCATTAATCTCCATGTTCATTACTCATTCCCCCGTTAAGGTCACCATTATCTCACACCTGAGTTAATGGAAAACATACTATAAGCCTCTGAACTTAGTACTCTATCTTACCTTTCATCATCCATGACCCTTCTAACACCACCCCCTCCTCCAATGCTTTGCTATGTTCACAGTGTTTAATACCGTTGGAAATCCCTTCAGCTCAGAAAGCTACTATTTTCATTTCTATGATCCCAGTTTATTTTCTTTGTTAATGGTTTTTTAAATGTAATCTTTATTGTGTTTTTTCCATTACCATTTATATTTTTCATTTCTTGTTGTTCAGTTACAGTTGTCCCACCTTTTCCCCCATGACTCTCCCCTGCCCCTTCCCCCCACAACTCCCACAGTCCATCCACTCTCTGTTGTCTGTGCCCATGAGTCTTCTATTCATGTTCCTTGGCAGGCTCCTTCTCCTTCTTTCCCCCTTTCCTTCCCCTCCCCCTCCCTTCTGGTCACTCTCAGTTTGTTCTTTATTTTTCTCTCTCTCCTATAACTACTCTATTGAGTCACTTTACCAGCTCTTTCTGCAGTCCTAGAGATGGATATGGCTCAGTTTCCCAGAATACTATTGTGGACACATACTTCTCTTTCTTCTTTACAATTTCTCTCTGGGTAAATGTATTACTTCAATGCACGACTATGGTTCATTCTCTTACATGAGGCATCTTTATGAATGGTCTACCTCCTGTCTCTCTTAAAATAGTTCATAGAGCCCTGGCTGGAGTAGTTCAGTGGATTCAGTACCAGCCTGTGAAACAAAGGGTCTCCAGTTTGATTCTCAGGCAGGGCACATGCCTGGGTTGTGGGCCGGGTCCCTGGTGGGGGGCACATGAGAGGCAACCACACATTGATGTTTCTATCCCTCTCTTTCTCTCTCCTTTCCCCTTTCTAAAAATAAAAATAAATAAAATAATAAAAATAGTTCATAGAGTCTTCATATAAACTCTATGACTTTCAACCCAAACCTGTTCTTTCCCACTTCTTTCCTATCTTATTTAATCACACTACCATTCATTCCACACTCAAGCCAGAAATCCAAGATTCAGGGCTCATTCTTACCTCCCTTACTTACCCTCTCTCCACTCCTCAACTAAATCTAAAACAACACACCTCGTTCCTTCTACAACATCCTCATCTGTAGCAAACTCTCATGTTGACCCCCTTCCCCTTAACTCATTCTGAGTCAACTCATTCTGAGTAATGAAGTAATCTTTTAAAAGCATAATGCCAATCAGACCAGTCCCAAACTCTTCAGTGATTTCTATTTACACATCAATACAATTTGCTTGTTTATAAGTGTCTGCAAGAGCTGGTCTGATGTTCCCCACTCTGTTCTAACTATATGCCCTGCTTTTTTACCCCCAGCCCAGAATACATGACAGGCATTGGCATGATTCCTTAATCAATAACAACATATATACATATATATATATGACATTACACACACACACACACACACATTCTGAGATAACAGGAAAAAAAGTATGCAAGGTTCAGAATCAAAAACTACTTCCCCATTTCCCTGGCAATCACCAGGTCTGAGAGAAGTTCTGACACCTATGTTCGGATACTCTAGGCCTCAGTCAAATCCGAATGCCTGTGCCTGATTGGGCACTGGACAAAGAGATACAATTACTCTGCTCACCACACCTAATTTGCCCCCACCACGGTCGGCAATACCCACAGTGAGTACCAGCCACACAATGGCACATGAGGGGGGAAAAGCCTGGAGATTTATAACAGGGAGGCTTTGAACTACAGGAAACGAAACAAACAACAACCCCCTCCCCCCAAAAAAGCCCACACAACTACAAGCCAGTAGCTTAAAGGAATAAGGGTATAGGCTACATGCCAAGAAATACAGTGGTCTCGCCAATTAAAAAATAAACCTACCAGAAGGTCCTGCAGTCTCGCTTCTGGGTGTTTATCCCAAGGAAATGAAACAGGATCTGCACCCCCGTGTTCATGGCCACGCTGTTCACAGTAGTCAGGACATGGAAACAACCCACATGTCTGTAAAAAAATAAATAAGAAAGTTGTGGCATATATATATATATATATATATGTATGTATGTGTGTGTGTACACACACGTACATGTGAATATTATTCAGCCATGAGAAAGAAAGAAATCCTCCCATTTGCAACAACATGGATGAATCTTGAGGCCATCATGCTAAGTCAAACATGTCAGAAAGAGAAAGGCATATACCATATACTATGATTTATATGTAGAATCTAAAAAATGCTGCTTCTCCCTGGCCAGGCAGCTCAGTTGTTTAGAACATCATCCTGATATGCCAAAGTTGCAGGTTCAATCCCCAGTCAGGGCACATACAAGAAGCAACCAATGAATGTATCAGTAAGTGGGATAACAAATTGATCTCTCTCTCTCTCTCTCTCTCTCTCTCTCTCTCTCTCTCTCTCTCTTTCTCTCTCACACAAACACAGACACACACACACACTTCCTCTCTCTCTAAAATCCATATGTAGCTAATGTTATGGAGGGCAAAATGAGGAGAACACCAAAAAATGAATTTATTTGTAAAAAATTGTGTATTCTTACATGTTTAAACTGCAGTCACCTTCAAAGTACTTTTTGATTTGATGCAATACTCCCATCAAGAACTTTTTTCTACTGCTCAGAACAGTTTTTGAATTCATTAATTTTTATACCTTTTAGTGCTTCTGCCATTTTTTGTTTCAACTCTTCCACATCAGCAAAACTTTTCCCTTTGAGGACTTTTTTCATCCAGGGAAACAAACAAAAGAAATCACTAGGGGGCAAGATTAGGTGAATAGGGAAGGTTCGGTACGAGTTCATGCTGTTTTGGGTCAAAAACTGCTAAACATAGCACAGTGATAAAAGAGTCTTCAAAAAAATCCACTGAAGCCGAACGCAGCCTCTCACAACAATGCCGGCTAGTGCACTGATACAAGTGGGTTCCTAGAACACTCACCTAGTGGGGGGAAGCCTGGACTCCAAAGGGCCCCCCTCCAGAAGATAATTCCAGTTTTGGGGGGGCTGTAGATAAGTTTATCAAATCAACATATGGTGCACCTTAAACTTACCTAATGCTGTGTCAATTACGGCTCAGGAAAGGTGGGAAAAACAAGAGACACAGAGATAAGCAGGTGGCTATTGATCTTTGCTCAGTGGTTCAAAGATGCCACTATGTCCTTGATTCTTTCAGCTTGTTTGATACTGGTTGTCACAGGAGCTGCAGTGGCCCCTGGGATCCCCAGCCCCTGCTTTGTGCTTGTTCTTGTAAATGCCCTACATTCTACGTAAAAGGATGCGGGGAGGGAAAGTCCAAGCAGACATTTCCTTACTGCTCTTGAGTGGAATGTGGCTGATGGGCTGATAGGCCAAACATGCAGCCCGTGCTTCCGCAGTTACAGGGACAGACCAGAAAAGAGTGTTGGGTGTTGCCTGCTGGCCTCCACCATAATGCTGAGAAAGGAAACCACAAATCCACTTAATTAACTCTGGCCTTCATATACACTGTTATTTTTTTTTTCTCTTGCCTGGAATCACGTTCCCTCTGTTATTTGCTAGATCTCTCTTAATCCTTTAAGTCTCAGCTGCAATTTCACCGTTTCAGAAAATTCTTTCCTGAGTATGGAACTTTAGCTGATCTCTGCTATTCTCTATCACTGTAACCAACTAATCTCTTTCATGATCTTATCTAAATGTATAATTTGTATTTAATGGGTCTTTTTCTTGCTTGTTTTCCTTTCCATGGTGGTTTATCAGCACAAAGCCTTAATCAGTAAACTCTTATCTGACTCACTGACATGTGCCAGTACCTGGCATAATGTGGCCACAAAGTCAAAACGCAATAGATTGTATTAAATCAATAGATAAGCAAATACATGTACACGTCAAATTGCAAAAGTTGTAAGATTTAAAAAAATTCAAAGACGTTGCTAGTAAGGGGATGTGAAATTCTGCAGACACAGGGAAATGCATAATGTACTTAAGGGCTCTGAACTGCTTAGTAGGGGAGAGAAAGAAAGACATGGCGAATTAAATGACAAATGCCAGTGAGGATGTGGAGAAAAGGGGACCCTCGTGGACTGGTGCAGCCACTGTGGAAATCAGTATGGAGTTTCCTCAAAAAAAAAATTAAAAAGGGAAGTGCCTTTGTTTTAGCCCTCACTCAAGGATATGTTTTTATTTATTTTAGAGGAGGGAGGATAGAGAGAGAGAAAAAGAGAAACATCAATGTGAGAGAGGAACACTGATCCATTGTGTCTGTATGTACCCAACTGGGATCAAACTGGAAACCTAGCCACATGCCCTGACCAGGAATCAAACCCACAAACTTTTGGTGTATGAGATGATGCTCCAACCAACTGAGCCACACCAGCCAGGGCTAAAAATGGAACTGCCATATGACCCATCAATTCCATTTCTGGGAATACATCCTAAGAATTTCGAAACACTAATTCTGAAAGAATACGTGCACCACTACATTTATTGCAGCACTATTTGGAATAGTCAAGATCTGGAAACAGCCCAAGTGCCCATCAGTAGATGAGTGGATAAAAAAGCTGTGGTATATTTACCCACTGGAATACAATGTGGCCATAAAAAAGAAGGAAATCCTACCTCTTCCAAAAGCATGGATGGACGTGGAGGTTATTATGTTGAGTGAAATAAGCCAGTCAGAGAAAGACAAATGCCATATGATCTCACTGGCATGTGGAATGTAATGAACAAAATAAACTGACAAACAAAATAAAACCACAGGCACAGATACATGGAACAGACCAGCAGATCTCATTAGGGTGGGGTTTGGGGAAACAGAGGCGTGGATCCAGCTGTCAGTGAGGAAGGGGCAGGGAAGGGGACTGAATGAAAGAAGGTAAGGGATTAATCCGATAACATACTTGCAGGACCCACAGACACAGACTATGATGTGGGGGTGGCCTGAGGGAAGTGGGGTGGGGGCTGGGTGGAGGAGAGCAAAGGTGGAGGTGGAAGAGGGACCTCTGTAATAGTGTCAACAGTAAAATAAAGATAAAGAAAGAGAGATAAGGAGGGATGGTTCAAACACCAGATAAGCAATGAGAAGACAAGAATGTGCTGACTGAAAAGAAGACAATCTTTCAGCGTAATTCCTTCTTAATCTGTTGATTCTTCCTATGATTAAAATTCCTTCCATCTGTGCAGATATGAACTGTTTATTCAGTGTGATGTTTTTCTTCTCTTTTCCAGTGTTCTAGATTCTAGCCCGTCCTAACATTGTATTTCGCCGTGAAATGTATTTCCCCTTTAAATCACCTTCTTGGCAGAGTCTCAGAAACTTCGTGGAGTCTCAGTTTTGTATGTGTTCACATGGCAGTTCCCCAGTCACACAGAGCCCTGTCCTCCCACGTGAAGCCTTCCCACCACTTCTCATTGCTAATTCCCCTCTTCCTATAGATGCAAATTTATATGGGATGTCTGAACTGAGTGCACGTGTTGGGGCCTCTTTACCCTCTGTGCTCCTGGAGCAGCACTCACTGCCCTGAAGTGGGATTCCTATTATTCATCTGCTTCTTTCAATGCACTGAGGGCTCTGTGTGCACAGGACAATGTCTAGTCTGTTCGCTGTTGCATCCTGACTCCTAAGCACTGCCTGTGGGACCTATTAGGCACTCGATGTACATTACAAATTAATGCAGAAAATAAGAAAGCATTAGTTGTTTATGCAACTACAGCAGAGCATGAGAACAGCCAGTTTCTAATCATTCTTGCTAGTACGAGGTGTTGCCTTTTACTATACCTGTGGTCAATTAGCATCTAATTGACTCATACTGATTTCATAGTAAGTGCAATTGGATCCCCCCCCCCTCCATTTTGGTGCTTGCTATTTGTGTTATCCTGAAGCACTGACTCGTTTGCATCCTTGGCTGGTTTACCTAGTAAGAATTATTTATTTACAGTATTTTTCCTTAAAAAAAAAAAAACCCTCAAACCTGTTAGAATGGCTATTCTCAAAAAGACAAGAAATAAGCATTGCCAAGGATATGGAGAAAAAAGGGATCCCTGGTGAACTGTTGGTGGGAATGTAAATGGGTGCAGCCACTACTATGGAAAACAGTATGGAGGCTCCTCAAAAATTAAAAATGAAGAGACCATATGACCCAGCAACTCCACTTGTGGGCATTTATCCAAAAGGAATAAAAATCATTGTCTCAGAAAGATAGCTGCACCCGCAAGCCCACTGTGGCATTATTTGTAGGAACCAACACATAGGAACAACCTAAGTATTCGTTGGCAGATGAATGCATAGAATAATGTGGAAATATGTAATTCAGCCACAAAAAAGAAGGGAATCCTGCCATTTGCAACAACATGATGAAACTTAAGGGCGTTGTACTAAGTGAAGTAAGTCAGACAGATAGTGCATAATCTCACTTAAAAGTGGAATTTAAAAAACAGACTCATAGATGCATAGAACAGATAGTGGGCAAACCTTCTGAGCAATATTTGGCAAGCCCTCCAACCTTTGAATTGAGCCTAGCGTGGAAATCTAAACGAGGTATGGAATGTGTTTTTCCCTGCGTCCCAAGCTGCGGACCCGCAGGACCAGGCATCGTGAATTAACTGTTTCACACCTGCAAAGTCTCTTCCTCTGGGTCTGGCTGCTCCAAGACAGCAGGGGAGCTGAGCAGCCCTGCCCACGTGACTTCCTAGGGCCAGCTCCTGGTTTCTTACAACCCTGTGGGTCTCTAGAGAGTCAGTCCTCTGGGGTGGGGCTGGGGTGTCTGCGCCAACCAGCTTGGGCAGCTTTGGGGTTGTTCTCCCTGCCTCTCCTACCAGGAAGGAGAGTGAGTACAAACACTGGGAGTTACGTGGGGAACACCCCGCCATGGTGGGGGTGGTAGCGATGGCCCTGCTCCAGAAATGGAAGTTCCTGGAGAGCCCTGTGATTTTAATTTTAAAGAAGCAGATTTATTTTGATTCTTTCAAAACTATTTTGAGTGAAGAAGGAGGAAGTTTATTTTTCTTTTTTCATTTTAGGTGTATGGAACAGTGGTCGGACAATCATATCCTCCTTTACATAGTGTTCCCCTTGGTATTTCCAGTACCCCAACTGGCACCACACACAGTTATTGCAATACTATTGACTATAGTCACTCTGCTTTAAATTCCCGTGTAATTTTAAATTTAAAAGAGCAAATTTGTTTTGATTCTGTGGAAATTGGGGGAGGGGTGGTGAGAGGGGTGGTAAATTGTTTTCTAACAATTGTAAAATTTTTATACACTCCCTTGGCTCTGGGTAAGAGGTGGCATCTTACCCACCTGGGTAAAAGGGTCACTTCTGCTGGAGCTTTTGCTGAGATGAGCCCCTCTCCCATGGGAGACTTCATTGGAAGTCTACTAAACTGGGGATGGATTCTGCCTCAGTACACCTGAAACTTCCTCAGCATTTTTGGCACCTGCACTCACCTGGTAGGTATTGCCATAAACTGTTGGGAACCCTAGCTCCCAATCCAGAATGTAATTCCCCCACCCAAATATTTAACTGCCACTTTAGTTCTTTTGGGGGTGTTGTTTTCCTCTCATTATGTTTCCCAAATACAGCTTTGACCAAATAGTCTTCTCCAATCTTCTGAGGTGTGAAGGATTTGTGATCTTATAAAGGGCCCATTTCTCTTTCTCTCTCCCCCATGAAAGATTCAGATCTTCAAGGATTTATCTCCAGTCGTCATCCCCCACCCCCCACCCTCACCCCATTCTACCCTCTGAGGGATTCCTGAGTGGCACGTTGCAATTCAAGAACTGTTGGGTGACAGGTTGCCCTCTGGGCAACCTTCATGTCAGCCCTTCAAGGGAGGACTATGTTTCAAATCTTGGCTTCACCTCTAAGCAGCAGTATGATTCAAGTTTGGTCCATTAACCTCTGAAACAAAGTCTCTTAATTTGTACAATCATAGTATGACTGCTTTCTCTAAAAGATGAATGTGAGGATTAGAACTGGGTGTAGGGATGGGAAGAGTAGAGACTCTAATATGAAATCTAAAAAAATAATCTAATAGGCAGGAGGTAGGGGTCAGTTGTAGGCACTTGGGGAAAAGCAGAGGCTCTGGTCGCATTGTCTCGGTTCAAATCCCAGCCCCTCCTCCCATGAAGCTGTTATGATCTAGGGAAAGTTAATCACCTACTGTGTTCCTGTATTTCCTTCATGGTGCAGATGGAATACGTGCCCACGCCTCATAAGACTGTTGTAAGGATTAAACACAAGGAAATGCACGTAAAGTGCAATGACTCATTCTGTAAATGACTACAAAAAAAAAAAAACCCACCACAGCTATTAATTTTAATAAAATGTAGAAAATGCGAGAGGAAATTACCCTAAATATTCATTGTTATTTCTATGTAATGGGATTATGACCATCTGTGCTTTGTTTTTATACTTTTCTGTATTTGTCAAAGTTTTGCAATGAACCAGTGAGTTACACTTAAAAAATAAAACTATAAAGTTCACACACTTTGGGTAGTGACGAGTAGTGATTTTTCCCACCCTGTGAAATAGTACACTTTGTAAGATTTCTCCTTCCCTGCCCATATTACTTCATTAAAAAGATAAAGTACACTTTTGCAAAAAATGATTGTATGACAAGAATCTTTAATGTTTAAAGTTTACTCATGGTGGGGGTGTAACTTGTGTTTAGGAAACTGTGCCAAGTGCCCACATTGAGACCCCTTCAGTCCATGTCACTGCACTCCACACGGCTGTCTCCTGTGCCCAGCGAGGTCACAAACAGAGGGGACCCTGACTTTTCTCCGGCTTAGGCCAGCTCTGCTGGTGAGTCCTTTCAAACTCTCCAGGGGCAGTCTACCCAATACACATACATCACCTGTTCCATAGAAAAGAATAAGATGGAAAGTTTCTCAATGTATTTCGGAAGTTTAGCACATCTCTGGTACAAAAATTCAAGAAAGGTAGCACAAAAGCGAAAGCACCAACAGAGCTTACTTATAAACAGACATGCAGAAACCCTACACACTACCTAATAGTACTGAAATGAATACAACGTTGCATTTAAAGGTATAAAAGCACTGTACTGAAAACTTAAAAGGTACACGTGAAATACTGCACTGGAAATTCTGAATACTCTACTGTCCCACCCCACCCCACCACCACCACCCCGTGAGGGTCAGAAACCACAGATCTGCCTCCAGACCTTGCTAGTCCTCGGAGACACTGTTGCGGGGGCAGGGAACAGGGGGGGCGGCCTCCCGCAGGGCTCTGGCCTCCTCCAGAGCTTCTCTGTATCGGGAAGGCCAGGCCTGGGGGTCTTTCTTAAAGACCCTAGCCAGGAACTCCATGATCTGCATCTTGGTGATTTCACGGCTGGCACGGGGGCCCCAGAAGAACTCGTATTCGGGTGGCTCCACGTGGGGAACGCGCTGGTACTTCAGGTAGTTTTGCTGGACGAACTCCTCGGTGATGAGCTTTCTCACGTCTCCAAAGGTGGAGTGCTTCTTCCAGGGCCGCAGCCCCAGGATGCGCAGCACGTTCCAGACGGCACTCTCCCTGGCGCCCCGACCTTTCACATAGATGAGGCTCAGGATCATCAGCAGGAGGCCTGTCATGGGCATACGGTTGCTCAGCGCCACTCTGTCCAGCTCCTCCGGCTCCAGCGCTTTGACCAGCGAAAACTCCATCGTATGCAAGCTGGTGAGCCTCAGGTGGAGCCCGAAGACTCGGGCGAGGATGAGGCTGGTGCGCCTGAGGATGCTGCGGCACCATTTCTTGTAGCTGCCAATGACATCCCTCACCATGTCTGGGAACCAGATGATCATCCTCTTCTGATCCTTGACCAGCACGTACCACATGAGCTCGTGAGCCTTCTGCACCAGCTGGGCCGGGGCGGGCGGCGCGGGGCCCGACTGGGCCGCGCTCGGGGCCTGGTGGGCGCAGCCCTCCTGCGCGGCCTGCTGCAGAGCCTTCGGGTCGTCCTCCTCGCTCTGGGCCTGGGGCGGCGGCGAGGCCGGAGGGGCGTCGGTGGGGCCTAGGGCTGGGCCGTCTGGCCCCGCGAGGGTCGCGGCCTGAGACGCGGGCGCAGGGGGCTCCCCGGGAACCTCAGGGCTGCCGCACCCCTCGGAGTTGGAGGCGTCGGCTGCAAAGTCGGGGTCGCACACATCCTTACTTTGTTCGGACATGTCTGCTCCGTCTGACAAGGGCAGGGCCTCCGCGTCCAGGAGCTCTTCGAGCCTGCTCGGTCCGCGGGCTCCTGGAGAGGAAGTGCGCGTAGCTGCGCGCGGCGCCTTCCGCAGCGGCCGGGCGGGGCGGGGCGGCGGCGAAACGCGCCAGTGCGCCTGCGCGCCCGCGAGCCGCGGGCCGAGCGGCCGGGGGGGCGGGGCGCACGCCCGACGGGGCGGGTGAGGGACGAGGCCCCAAAGAGGGTAGAGACGCCGCCGAAGTAAAGACCCGAGGGCGCCAGGTGACCTATGTGCCCTAAGGAGGCCACGGGGAGGCGGGGAGGGAGGATGCGCTCTGAAGAAGGAAGGCGCGAATGTGAGAGGAAAGGTGTTCACTTACTTGTGAGGTGCTGAGGTAGAGTTTGTCAGGAAAGGTGAACCAGGTAGACCCAGAGTCACCTCAGAGATGAGGCCCTGAGAAGGAGCCCGGCTGGGGTGTCACCTCGGGTTCCCTGACAGTGAGTGTGAGGACCTGACGCCCAGCGGCCAACCGGGATGGTCCGAGGAAGTGACCACATCGTGATAAGGTTGTCTGACATTGCACTCCGGGGAAATTCCAATAAAGTTCGAGTCCCTCCCCAAATCAGAGGGGTTATCATAACGTCAGAAAGGCAGCACGTAGCCCACCCACGCGCAAACGGAACTTTCCCGGGGGTCCTAATATGCTAATGACATCGGTAGTGTCTTCGTGATCACTGATTTGGGGTCATTTCTATTTTATTTTGATGTTTTCATCCGGATCCCTTCATTCATTGACGGGCGTCTTTATTAGCACAAACCGGTACGGCATCTTTTTCCCGTTTGCCCAGCACCCTTCTTCCCGGGGTGACTTCTGGGACCTCCCCTCTGTGTCCACGGGGAACTGCCACCTGCCCCCAGCCACACTGACTGCTCCCGCGGTGGCAGCCGCACCCACGACTTCGTGGTACCGTAGACCACGCGTGGTAGTCGCTCTCGGATGACCCTCCGCGAGGGGCGCCGCCTGAGTGGTGGCTGTGTTCCCCGGTTTCTGAGAACAGGTCCGCGCGGGGCAGAGCGAAGCCGGCGCCCCCAGGGCAGCGCCCTGCAGCACTGAGCCTTCAGCCCGGCCCGGCGTCCGCGGGCCCGCGGCCCCGTCCAGACCGCTGCCACCTCACTCTGCTTATGGTCGCGTGAAACCCGGAGCTTGTGTCAATGTCGTCTTGAAATTTCTAGTACTCTGTTCCTGCCTTGCTCTTTCTCATTGCTCACTTTATTTTTCTCAAGAAGGTTGGCTTCGAAGGATTTTTCATGCCGCTTCTTTCTCTTGGGATTTTCATGCTTGTGTCACCTTGAGGGGCATCATCCCTCCAACAGGACTTCCTAACGTTTCCCTTTGCAAGGGTGATTCCTACGTATCTTTCACATACGGCTTAGTTGGATTTTTCCCATTTATCATTTCCTTCTTTAATGTATAATGTCTATTTTTCTAAGTACATCTTAAAGAATTGTGTCAGTTATATTTGTTTTTTATTATGTAAAAATGGCTCTGCATCAGTTTATTGCCCACATTTGTCTTAAAAATAACCCTCATTTCTTGATTTTATATTCATTCTTTTTTTTTCTTCTTTCACTTGGATACTTACTATTTTCTAATCAGCTTAACTAGTTAGTTCACTTAAGGTATTTTTAATAATTAAAATGTTTGAGCCAGTTATTTAAATCTCAGCTCAGCTTGGCATCATTTTTGCCATTGTAAGTTTATTAAAATTACATCCTCATATTTTACCCTCCTGGATTAAATGGATTCATGAAATTAAATTTCAAACCTACAGTTGTGAAAACACACAATTACATATATAAAATGTATAAAAGCAATTATAAAACAATTATGAAATTATAAAAGCTCCTGCTGCAATGAGATATCAGAGCTCTGGCCAGAGGGCTGGTTGGGTTTCAGTTGCTGCCTGAGATGGTCTGGACCTCATTCTGGTGAACTTGACCATGGTCAACAGTAGACCCCCCCCCCACCTCTACTACGGCTCACTTGGCACCTCACTTCTGACAGGAGAGCTGTTTAACACTGTACCGGGACCTGTGGGGGAGGACCACTATGAGGTAGTATGCTCAGAGGGTTTAGAGCATTGGAACTTATGCCCAAGTTTGGAACCAAGTATGAGGTAGACCACAATGCCCACCCTTGGAGCACAACTACGCTGCTAAAGGGGTACCGTTTCCACCCAGGGAAAGATCTGCTGAAGAGACTCCATTTCTCACCAAGAAGAAAATTCATAGACACGGTGGGGGCTGGGAATTAAAGCTTGGGATAGACTTCAAGTAGAGAAAGTGCACCTAAACCTGTCTCATTGGAGGGGTCAGCAGCTTCATCGCTATCTAGTAAGGTGCCTGCCTACCCATAAACCAGAGATGCAGACCTTCATAAGGATAAGGAAAGGGACAGATGATACCATGGAAAAGAAGAGAAAGCCAGTACTCATGAGGCATCCACAACATCTTTTTTTTTAATGGATTTTTTTTAGAGAGAAAGACAGACATGCAGTTCCACTTATTCATACATCCATTGGTTGATTCGTGTACATGCCCTGACCAGGGATCGAACCTGCAACCTTGGCATATTGGGTCGAGGTTCACACCAACCGAGCTACCCAGCCAGGGACTTTCACAATTGTTTTTAATTCAAGTGTCAAGATTTGGGTCTGGTGCTCCCGTGATAATTGGGTTCCTTGGGTTCTCCAAGGTTGACCCTATTTAATATGGAGACTGAGTCGTCTCAGGGCCAGCAACTTAGAAACTGAAGCCTGAAGTTTACAATACATCTCCCAAACAAACTCCCGAAGGGCTACTCTTTAAATCAAGATTCTGTAAATCAAGTTCCACAGATGCAGGAAGTAGATGGAGAAGTTACAACAAATTACTCTGGTGCAGACAGTTTTGCTGGTGGGTTGCTTCAAACTCTATGATGTGAAACAGACTACACAGCTGTGGATAGGCTGTTCTTGGCAGACTCGGGACTAGGGGGAGAGGCCTGTCCTGGCACTGGTTTCCATAGTGAACAGGGGAGGGCGGGGGTTATCACCCCAGAGACTCCAATGGAGAGCGCGCATGCTCACAGCACAGAGGCCCAGGGGCCCTGGATGAAACGTGAATCCTTCTGGCTCCCTCCTGTTCACATAGCTGCAGCCTCACCCTTGGAGCCCCCATACCGGCCCCAAACGCAGGCTTAAGGATTGAGAAAGAGAACTCACATTACTGTGTTCAGCAAATATTGCGCAATGGAGAGCATGTGCCTGAAAGAATTACATTTTAGACTAGTAGCTCAGCCTGAGGGGGGAAAAATACATCTGGACTGTTTTGACAACCTGGCCCCTTTTTGTTAGAAAAGAATAAGAAGTGAGGCCCGGAAGTGTTGCTTTTCACAGTTGGGAGGGGCGGGGAGGGGACTCAACCCTAGCCCCTCAGCCCCTTCAGTCTCCGCCAAAGGCCCAGTGCACATGCCTGTTCAACTGAGGCCTGAAGACACTGAAACGGACCTTGTGGTCCTTCCCAGGCCCATAAGGCAGTCAGTCATTCTGCCTACACTCAGGGATTGGTCTTTAGGAACGTCACCTGGAATCAGAGATAAGCCTGGAAGTGGGGGAACAGGTGGATAAGAGGAGGCACAGAGACCAATTAAGAGACCTTTCCCGGAACTCTACGTGGAGAAAAAAAATGATGGCTTGCGTTTCATCTTCACTCTGCGACTATTTATTCAATGCTACGTTTCCAGCATTGTTCCTGGGGATGTAATGAAGTCAGTCACGGTGTCTGCAATCCATAGTAAGGGGAGAGGGTGGAGGAAAAGGGCCATTAAGTAAACAAGAAAATGAGTAATCAAATAATCGTACGTGTGATACATACTGCAAAGAAGACACAATGTTGTCACAGAGAATAGAGGAAATCAATGATTGACAGGGATGGCGAAGCAGATATGAATAATAAGCAAATGTGAAGAGAGACTGAATACCAGGGACAGCCAAGATTCTGCATTTGGGGTGGCAGGGATTGAGCAGTGTTGGGTGTGGCTAGTTTACGGATCTGTTTCCTGAGACCATTTAGAGAACAGAGTGGACATGCCCAGGAAATGCCTGGCTATGCAGGTCTCACGAAAGAGGCTTGGGCTGGAAAGAGATCCGGAAGATAAAGAAAGTCAATAACATCACCCAGACAGCATGCTTAGAGCCGGGATCTTTAAAGGGGACCCTCCGGGCATGAGAGTGGCATAATCTTTCATTGTAGGAAAGTGGAACGCACACAATAGAGGTTAACACCTCTGTCCCCATGAACACACCAATAAATACCCTCTGGACATGTGTGAGAAAAGCAAAAAGATGCCCTTCTCCCCACACTGCTGCAAGGCCTTCTATGGGCAGCACAGTCTCTGCTCTAGAACCACTGAAAAAAATAAGCAGAGGGAAATGAAGATGGAGTCCACCAGCAGGCCCAGGTCACTTAAACCCCTTTCCAGATGATCCTATGACTTCCCTCTCTATATCTATTTCTGGGACATATCAAAACAGATTGCTTCAACTTCATCAATCTTGTTGAGGATAAATCCTGTTTGAGCAGAGCCAGGGTTCAAGTTTGGGATGCATAATTCTTTTTTTTAAAGATTTTATTTATTTATTTTTAGAGAGAGGGGCAGGGGGGGAGAAAGAGAGGGAGAGAAACATCAATGTGTGGTTGCCTCTCCCGTGGCCTCCCCCGGGGACCTGGCCCAAAACCCAGGCATGTGCCCTGACTGGGAATCGAACTAGCGACCCTTTGGTTCTCAGCCCACACTCAATCCACTGAGCTATGCCAGCCAGGGCACATAATTCTTTTTACATACTTTTGAAATTAATTTGATAATATTTCATTGAGGAGTCTTGTGTGAGGGATATTGGTCTGTACTTACCTCTTTTTGTACTGTCTTTACCTTTGGCTGCAGTATTATATCAGTATCAGGTGTACAACATATGATTTGACATTTATATACCTCACTATGTAATCATCAGAGAACTGCAAATCAACACCACAACGAGATTCCACCTCACACCTGTCAGAACGACTATTATCAAAAAGTCTACTATTATCAAAAACTATACTTTCAGGGATCATTTCTATAGTTTGTTATATACCTCACTATGTGTGATCACCACTCTCAGCCTAGTACCCATCTGTCACTATGCAAAATTATCGCAGTATTATTGACTGTATTCCCGTTCACCTTTTACACACTTCCCTCCCTTTCTGGCAACCATCAGTTTGTTCCTTGTTTCTATGAGTCTGTTTTTGTTTTCTTGTGTTTGCTCATTTGTTTTGGTTTTTTAAAATTTCCACATATAAGTAAAATAAAGAGGTAATTGTCTATCTCTATCTGACTTATTTCACTTTGCCTAATACCCTTTAGGTCCATCTGTGGTGTCACAAATGGTAAGATTTCATTCTTTTTTTTATGTCTGAGTAATATCCCATTGTGTGAATGTACCACCGCTTTTTTATCCACTCATCTACTGATAGACAGTTGGTTTGTTTCCATAGCTTGGCTATTGTAAATAACACTGCAGTGAACATAGAAGTGCCTATTTTCTATCGAATTAGGTTTTTGGTTTTTTTTTTATTTCCTTGGGTAAATAAGAAGTGGAATTGCTGTGTCATATAGCAGCTCTATTTTTAGTTTTTTGAGGAATCTCCATACTGTTTACTGTAGCAGGTGCACATCCTCACCACTTGTTATTTGTTGACTTTTTGATAATAATCGTTCTGACAGGTGTGAGGTGGAATCTCGTTGTGGTGTTGATTTGCATTTCTCTGATGATTAGTGCCGTTGGACATCTTTTCAATAGGACACATATAACAGTATACTCTAATAAATGTGTGCAAATGTGGTCTCTAGCTCTCTCCCTGATAACCAGTCAGATGATGGAAATGGCAACACAGTAGCTGCCAGGTAGTGTATCCAGGTAGTGCTCCAGACAAAAGGGTGATTCACGTCCTGGCCAGGACACGGTGGGATTTCATCATGCTACTCAGAGCAGCTCACAATTTAAAATTGCGACTTATTTCTTTCTGATATCTTTCCTTTAATATTTTTGGGCCATGGTTGAACCTGGGTAACTGAAACCATGGAAAACCAGGTTGTGGAGGAGGGGGGACCACAGTACTTTAAAGATATTGCTCTGCTATCTTTTCTTTTATGTAATTTTCTTTTAATTTTAATTTTTTTATTTTAGAGAGTATTTTATTTTAATTTTTTTTATTTTAACTGTTGTCCAAGTACAGTTGTCTCCATTTTCACTCCACCACTCCCTCCCACCCCAGCTGACATTCATTATTATTCTGTATTAGTTTCAGGTATACAGCATAGTGGCTTAGACAATCTTATACTTTACAAAGTAGCACCCCAATACCCCTGTACCATGCATACTTATTACAATATTATTAACTACATTCCTTGTTGAGTCAGTTTACCTCCCTGAGATTATCCTGTAACTACTAATTTGTACTTCTTAATACCTTCCCCCTTTTTACCCAGCCCCCCAAACCCTCTGACCTCTGACACCCATCAGTCTATTCTCTGTACCTATGAGTCTGTTTCTTGATTTTGTTCTTTAGATTCCACATATAAGTGAAATTGTGTGACATTTGTGTTTCTCTAGCTGACTTATTTCACTGGGCATAATACCCTTTAGGTCCATCCAGATCATCACAAATAGTAAGATTTATTCTTTTAATGGTCAAGGAATTTTCCATTCTGTACAAGTACAACCACTTCTTTATCCATTTGTCTATTGATGGACATTTGGGCTGCTTCCATATCTTGGCTACTGTAAATAAGGCTGCAGTAAACATAGGGGTGCATTTATGTTTTGGGTTTCTTCAGATAAATACCCAGAAGTGAAATTGCTGGGTTACAAGGCAGTTCCACTTTTAATTTTTGAGGAGCCTCCATACTGGTTTGCCCATGTTTTCAATGGCACTGTTTCCAATGATGTATCTGCTATCATCCTTATCTTTGTTCCTCTGTAGGTATTGGTAGGTATTGTGTCTTTTACCCTTTTGATGCTATTAGGTTGTCCCTTTATCATCGGGTTTGGGTACTTGGATTATGACAACCACTGAAGTAGTTTTCTTTTAAGTTTCTTGACCTTGGTTTCATTAAAACTCTTGAATGTGCGTGTTTACACTTCTCATGGAATTTAGAAAATTTTTCCTCTTAAATCTTTAAGGGTTTTTTGAGACACAAGGCATGTATACACAATACAGCATTATGCTGCTTGAAGTTGTTTCACAGCTCACTGCTGCTTTACAGTCTCTTTTCTCCATGTTCGATTTGTGAACAGTTTCTATCGCTAAGGTTTTAAATTCGCTAGTACTTTCTTATACCATGTATATCCTCTTCCTGCTTCCCTTGAGTGCATTTTCTGTCTCACACATTATAGTTTCCAGCTCTAGAAGTTTGATTTTGGTCTCTTTTATCACTTCATTGTCTCTGTCTAAGTTTTCAAACATGTGGAATGCAGTTATAGTAACAGTTCTAATGTTTTCCTTTTTCTGCTAATTCTAATATCTGTGTTAATTATGGATCAATTTCAGTTGATTTATTTTTCTCTATTCTCTTGTATTTTTGTATTCCTGACTATATGTGGTATTGAAACAGATGCTTCAAAGTTATCATGTCACAACCAGTATCACTCTCCGTACTCTTTTTAAAGACTTATTTATTTATTTATATATTTTTGGAGAGAGGGGAAGGGAGGGAGACAGAGAGGGAGAGAAACATCAGTGTGTGGTTGCCTCTCACATGCCCCCTACTGGGGACCTGGCCTGCAACCCAGGCATGTGCCCTGACTGGGAATCGAACCAGTGACCCTTTGGTTTGCAGGCTGTCACTCAATCCACTGAGCTACACCAGCCAGGGCTCACTGTCCATACTCTTGATTCATATATTTTGGGATTTAGTTGAGTTCTTAAATTTTTAAGATTTGTTTGGGTATATCAGGTCATGCCTAACTGTTCTGCACACTTGAAGAAAACATTACAGTGTACTCCACCCAGTGCTACATGAATTGTGGGGTTTTCCACTGATGCTGGTGGGAAGAAACATTATTTTCAATCCATGTTAGGGACACGCTCTGTTAATTCTAGTATTCTCAATTGATGTGCTTTTGGTTTTGAGTAGTGTCCTCACACGGGCATCTTATTGTACTATAAAACTTTGGCTCTTCTCTTTCTCAATTAAATCCCTACTAATTTCCAAGCTGAAGCCCATTGGAGATACACAGATTTTCCACTTCTACCCAGGATTTTTTTTTATTGAAGTGAAGGAACAAGGTTAATAAACTTGTATTGTCATTTAAAATTCTTAAAATTTCTTGGGAGGTTCTAAAAAGGCAATTGTGCTGTCCTTTTTGCCATTTTTTAAATCCCCACACAAGGATATATTTACTGAATTTATAGAGAGAGAATAAGGGAAGGAGGAAGAGAGGGAAGAAAGGAGGGAGGGGGGAGAGAGAGAGAAAGAGAGAGAGAGAGAGATGGAGATGTGAGAGAGAAACATTGATTGGTTGCCTCTGGTACATGCCCCAACCAGGTATCGAACCCACAACCTAGGTATGTGCCCTAACCATGGATTGAACCTGCAGCCTTTTGGTGCATGGGATGACACTCTGGCCAACTGAACAACCTGGCCAGGGCTGTGCTGTTATTCTTCAGTTTGGCTTTGTTTTCCAGCTGGGACATAGAGTTGGAAACCAGTCAAAGAACAGCATCATTCATTGTTCAGTGATGGCTTCCCCTAACCAAATGTACTTATTTAGAGAAATTGGATTTCTCATAAATCCCCTTGACCTTTGGTTCTGCTCAGTAGAAGTCATCATATAGATACCAGGTCAGAATAAATTAAATAAAGCCTGTAAATTCCACTCTCTTCCTATGACTCACCACTGGGTACCTACAGATTAATGTCATGCTGACATGGAATGAAGAATGACATTGTTACATCAGTCTGTGTGGCTCGGTTGGTTGGAGTGTCATCCCATAAACTGAAAGCTTGTGGGTTCAATTCCTGGTCAGAGCACATGGCTAGGTTGCAGGTTCAGTCCCCAGTAGGGCATGTATGAGTGGCAACTGATTGATGTTTCTCTCTCACATCCATGTTTCTCTCCCTCTCTCTCTCCTTCCCTTCCTCTCTCTCTAAAATCAGTGTGTCCTTGGGTGAGGATAAAAAGATTATATCCTCAGAGGTAACTTTGGGTAATACTGAGATTGTTTTTTTCCTTATTCATATGATATAGTATTTTATGAATCTATAGTAATTATATACTATTTTACTTTAAACTCTTTAATTCTGAATAGTTCTTATCAATGGACAGTAGTTAGATCTTTTTCTAAATTGAGGCTTCAAATGCCATTTATTTCTTCTTATTCTTCTGAGATTTCTTTTTTGTATGTAAGACTAGTGGCCGGGTTAAGGGTTAGGTAAATGGAAGGAATACAAGTTAAGACAACTTTCTGGGGCATAGAGCAAATTCTTCAGTGAACTGTTTGCGTTAGAAAAGGGTTGTTGCCCCCGTAGACTCCAAAGTAGCAAAAGCTGATTCTTCCTGTCTTGTCTATACTATTCACCGCCAGCAAGTCCTATCCAGCTTTGTTTCATGTTTAATACGCCAAATCCTGTGGCTGTAAAATTCTACAGAACCATATTTTTTTATTATTGTCCAGCTCTATTTATTGAGTCATTAAAAATTTTTATTTCAAGGGGTTTTCAACCACATGATAATAAATAACCTTTGTAAAGAAATTACCATCTAATCTCTTATTGTCTTCTTCATACCAATTCCTGAATGTGGAATATCTCAGAAAAAGAAAGTAAGGTGTTTTCAATGTACTTGCTAGGGTTTGCCCAGTTAATCCCCAGTGATGGAAAAGATATTTTTTCTCATCAACATTGCATTACATATTTTTAAATCCCTGACAATGGGGTGTGTATTGGCCCCAGCCAGGTAGCTCAGTTGGTTAGGGTGTCCTCCCAATATGCCAAGGTTGTGGGTTCAATTTCCAGTCAGGGCACATACAAGAATCAACCAACAAATGTATAAGTAAGTGAAACAACAAAATCGATCTCTCCCTTTCTCTCCATAAATAATCAATAAATAATAAAAAATAAAATTAAAATAATAAAAATTTAAAATATATTAAAGTGTAAATAATTATGACCATGTAGATGTGTGTAAAGAGAAAACACTCCAATAATTCCAGTGTATGTATCTCCAAAGGTGTTGTACATGTACATACTGTATAAAAATGGAAAAATATATTTATATGCTTTCATATTACTTGTAATATTGAAAGTGTATTTCTATATGAATACACTTTAAGGAATGCTCAACATTTTATTATATTAATTAGGCATAGAGTATTTAAAACATTTCTGATAGGTACTTAGGATTTTTTCAATTTTTACTAGTATTAATTGACACAATATGTGTCCTCACTTTTGAATACTTAATTTACATAGTTCTGGAAATGGAATTGCTGTGTTATAGAATACAACTATATTTTATTTGGACACGTATGGCCCAATTGCCTTCGCATGCATTTCACAGCTTTGGGGCCCACCAGCATCCCACTGATGCCCATTCCTCAGACACACATTAACACTGTGTGCTGATAACTCACCTCCTAAATTTCAATGTGTATCATACCAATGAGGCTGACCATCTTATGATACATAATGTCTCTTTGAATTAATAGTTATCTTTCTAAATTACTTCAAAAAGGGATATTCCTGGGGGTTTTTTCTTTGCCTTTTACTCATTGATAAGGTCAGGATTGTAAGTACTTCTTGACTACACATAAGGCAGATAAGCTCTCATTATTTTAATTTTTTTTGCCTGTTAACCTTATTACCACTTCTTATTTAGAACAGTATTTCTGAATCACATCAGTCCCTTGCTGTAATTTATTCTACTATTTCACAAATAGTTGGCCTTCTCTGGGCTACACTCTTAACTTGGATACAGCTTTAAGACAGAAGTGAACACTTTGAGCAATATTCCAGCCTTAGAAGGCATTGTCGCAGGAAAGGACCTTGGTCAGTGTTTTGAGTACATGAGGGTATGTGTTCAAAAGATTAAAAGAACAAACACCTGAGCAGAGGGATCCATGACAAGATTATCTGTTCAAGGACACAGGTAGGGTCCTCAGTTCACGTAGAGACCAAGTCAGTGCTGCTAAGTCAGTCCTGGGGAGAGTCCAGGAAATGTCAGCAAATCAGTTCATTGGGTCTTCATTCACTTTTATATAAATAGTGTAAATTTCATTGTGAATTTTGAATAATGTGAAATAGAAGCAAAAGATAATTTTTTAGATTTATTCATTTACTTTTAGAGAGAGGGGAAGGGAGAGAGAAAGAGAGGGAGCGAAACATCATTGCATGGTTGCCTCTCACATTCCCCCAGCTGGGGACCTGGCCTACAATCCAGGCATGTGCCCTGACCAGGAATTAAACTGGGGACCTTTTGGTTTGCAGGCCAGTGCTCAGTCCACTGAACTACACCCACCAGGGAAAAAAACAAAATATTTTGATAACCCCACAGCTCAAATGCAATCACAATGAATTGGGAGAGTTGTCATGGAGCCATCCTGGTCACGTCTTGTTTCATGAGCTGCATTCCTCTCTCTGTCATTTGCCAGCAACTGTCAATTACACATTTCTCATGCAATGCAGCTCCTCCTTACTGTGCTCTTCTCCAATTCATCCTGTAGCATGTTCCCCCGGTTTGTTCTCTCCCGCTGGGGTCTCCCCAGGTATAACCACAAAGAGGACCAGGGGCTTATGCTTCTTCCCTCTCCTGGAGGAGAGGCCACATCTTGGTGGTCCTTCAGGTCCACTACCAGCTCCTCCAACTTCTCAGCTCCCCTCATCAATCCCCAGCAAATACTTGAGAGGTGAACATGACCCCCATTTTCTTTTTTACTTTAATAACTTAAGAGACAATTAATAAGTCTTCATTTTGTATGTCTGTTAACTCTTTGCCTTGCCCAGAGAGACAAATGCTGCAAAACTCAATTTTCAGAAGAGCAAAGTAACAAGCAAGAAGAAGTCAAAAGATCTAGAAATATGGTTACAAAGAATAGGAGGAGGAGAATGAGAGGGGGAGGGGAGGGAAGGGAAAGGGGAGACAGAAAGAGGAGGAGGAGAAGGAGAAAGAAGGAAGATGAGAATAAGCAGAAAGAAGGAGGAGGAGGAAGAGGAGGAAAAGTGGGGAGAAGGAGCAGATAGAAGGAGGAGAAGGAGAAGAAAAGAACGGGGGCGGGGGAGAGGGAGAAGAGAAGAAAGAGCAATTTTCAAGCTTGGCCCAGATCTGTATGTATATCCCCCCATTCTTTTCCAGGCACTGAGCATGTAGCTCGGGGTCTAAGTTATGGTTTGATATTTGGGCAAAATTCTCAATCTTCCATTCACTGGCTATGTGATACAGAACAAGGCCCTTAACTTTTTCCACCTTAGTTGTCTTCTCTTTAAAATTAGGATACTGATGGGACCAATCTCATAGGCTGCATAAAAAGATGCTAAGAGGTAATTGCCTTCATTGACTAAATAATTAACAAACACTACTTAATATCACCATTTCAATTTATTCTAATAGTCAGAAGGGCCATGTTACATTTGTTTTCTGGGGGATGTTTCTTAAAGAAAAATAATTCTTCCTCCTTTCTGACATGGGTTTTCTTTGAAAAAATAGCCTCACTATTTCCTTTTCCTTTATCCCCCCCAGCCTCTGCCTTGGTTTAGAATTTCATCAACTCTCACCTTAGTAACCGGTCTCCCTGGCAACAGTTTCCATTCCACTCATTGCCAAAGGACTGCTTTTCCTCCCTTCTTCTCACCCCCTCCCATTATTTTATCTTCCCCATCAAATGAATTTTAATGCCACACTCACGATATATGTTATAATATTGTTTGTGTGCCTGGCTCTTCCCTTTTGTATATGAAAAAAAGTATCTTTTGCATAGTTGAAATGATTACTCTATACAATTTATATGCTGATTTTCACCTAGCAATGATTTCCCCAGCCTTTTCCCTACTGCTACAGAGAACTCTAATAATTATTTTTCTAGACATCATGCAAATCTGTGGTAAGAGGAGGCCATTATTCAATTAATTATTGTATCCTGTTTTTAGAAATGGAGGTTGCTTTCCATTCTTCAGGGTGGTTTTAAATAATGTTACATTGAAGGTCTAGGTATGAATTGGTGTTTTTCCCATTTTTGTCTGATTTTATTATAAGGCAAATTTTATCAGGTAGAGTCAGTGGAAAAAATGGAAATACTTTTATTGGCATCTGATTACGAGGTCAGCTTTCCACATGTGAAGGCTCAGTCTCCTCTAATCTCTAACTGGTATTGTGTGTCCTCACATTATTTTGCTACAAGACATGAGAACTGCAGATAATCACTTGGACTCATTTTACATCAAAGGAATAAACATTTTTCTCAATTTAACCAGTATTAATTAGAATCTTTGGTTTAATAACTAACAAGGTTCAAATTATCTACATGTTTCTCTATGTATGTATGTAATTTAGAGCAAAACTATTCACATAATTTGATTATTCATTGCTTATTTGTTCTTATAGTCACTAAAAACACTTGATTACTGGAGACAGCAACAATGTACTTGTACTATTTCTTGCCATGTTCCTTTTAGCTTTTGTTGTTTCGCTATTGTTGGCAGTGGTGGAGGTAGTTCTTTGTTTTTGCACAGATACACTTTAATGCCATTTACGATCCCGATACTCTTATGTTCTTTCCTTGGTTAAAGCTTCCCTACCATCTTTAAAAAATTTTTTTACATATTCTATTTTATTTTTATCTTTTAATTTTCTTTTTATTTTTCAATTTCTTTTTTTTCTATTGTTGTTCAAGTACAGCTGTCTCCATTTGCTCCTCACCACTCTCCCCAACCCCTCCCACCCCCACCTCCCACCCTCAATCCTGCCCCCCTTTGGCTTTGTCCATGGGTCCTAGTTGACATTCAATTCAATATTATGTTAGTCTCAGGTGTACATAGTGGTCAGACATTTATGTACCTTAGGATATCATCCCTGCAATAAGACTAGGACCCACCATACATAGTTTTTAATACATACATGTTATATTGTATACATTAATACATGTAGTACTAATATTGACAATAATATAGTCCATATTACTTACTGTATTTCCTGTGCTGTACTTTACATCCCCATGACTATTTTGTAACCACCAAGTTGTACTTCTTAATCCCTTCACCTTTTTCACCCAGCCCCCAAACCATCTCCCACTTGGAAACCATCAAGTTCTTTGTATCTATGATTTTGTTTCTGTTTTGTTTATTCATTTATCTCATTTTTATTTTCTACATAAAAGTGAAACTATGTGGTATTTGCCTTTCTCTGCCTGAGTTATTTCACTTAGCATAACACCCTCTAGGTCCATCCATGTTGTTGCAAATGTAAGATTTCCTTCTTTTAATAGCCAAGCAATATTCCGTATATATATATAAAACATATTCTTTATCCACTGAACTATCATTAGGCACTTGGGTCTTATTTTCTCATCCACTTAGCTGCCCTATGTCTTTTGATTGGAGCATTTAATCCATTTACATTGAAAGTAATTATTAATAGGCATGTAGTGTTTGCCATTTTATTACTCATATTTTTTATTTCTTCTTCTTCTTCTTCTTCTTCTTCTTCTTCTTCTTCTTCTTCTTCTTCTTCTTCTTCTTCTCCTCCTCCTCCTCCTCCTCCTCCTCCTCCTCCTCCCCCTCCTCCTCCTCCTTCTCCTTCTTCTTCTTCAAGAACACCCTTTAACATTTCATGTAATACTGGTTTGGTTTTGATGAAATCCATTAGCTTTTTCTTATCTGGGAAGCTCTTTATTTTTCCTTCTATTCAAAATGATAGCTTCGCTGGGTAGAATAATCTTGGTTGTAAGTCCTTGCTTTTCATCAATCGCTTCTGGCCTGAAGCGATTGATGCAAAATCGGTTGACAGTCTTCCCTGGATTTTCTTGCACATAACTAACTGCTTTTCTCTTGATACCTTCTTTTTTATACAATAATTGTCCATTTTATTCCTCTGGCTAAGAGATTCAGAGGTGATTTTTCAGAAGGGGGTTACACTTTAACAGTTGTTTCATTAGAGTTTAGGTGCATGTTCTGTGGTTTTCCTTCACTTTCTTCAGAAAACTTTTGCATGCTGAGTATTTTTCTATTATTTCCTTTCTTTTTAAAAAATATTTTATTTATTTTTAGAGAGGGGGAAGGGAAGGAGAAAGAGAGGTAGAGAAACATCAATGTGTGGTTGCCTTTTATGTGCTCCCAACTGGGGATCTGGCCCTCAACCCAGGCATGTGCCCTGACTGGGAAGTGAACCTGCAACCCTTTGGTTTGCAGGTCGACACTCAATCTACTGAGCCACACCAGCCAGGGCTATTATTTTCTTTCTGAATAAATTAATACTTCAGGGATATAGGGGATTTTTCTCCTTCTCTCACTCAACTTGTGTTGCACCCAAAAGACCAAGAGTCCTAAAAGGATCCAGGGCACTTTTCTCCTCCAGCAATAGGGAGCTGCTGCAGAGAAACAGGCCTCTTCCATCTAGGTAAAGTAGCTTTTTTTGATAACTGCTGTCAATATTTTTGGTTTTAATACAGGTTTCTGAAGTTGAACTATGACATACCAGGGTGTCTGTTTCCTTATGTTTACCCTGTTTGGGGTGCATTCAGCTTCTGAATACAGGAGTACCTCAGTGATATCGTGGGTTCAGTCTCAGACCATTGCAATTAAGAAAATACCATGATAAAATGAGCCACATGATTTTTTTGGTTTCTGTGCATATCGAAGTTATGTTTATACAATACTGTAGTTTATTAAGCGTGCAACAGCATTACGTCCTCAAACAACAATGTGCATGCCTCAATTAAAAATACTTTATTACACCCTGGCTGGTGTGGCTCAGTGGTTGAGCACTGGCCTGTGAATCAAAGGGTCACTGGTTTGATTCCCAGTCTAGGGCACATGCCTGGGTTGCTGGCCAGGTCCTCAGTAGGGGGTGCATGAGAGGCAACCACACATTGATGTTTCTCTCTCTTTCTCTCTCCCTTCCCCTTTCTAAAAAATAAAATAAAATCTTTAAAAAATACTTTATTGCTTAAAAATGCTAGTCATCATCTGAGCCTTCAGCAAGTTGTGATCTTTTTGCTGGTGGAGGGTCCTGCCTCGAGGTTGATGGTTGTGGTTGCTGAAAGTTGGGGTGTTTGTGTCAATTTCTTAACATAAGACAGCAGTGAAATTGCCACATTTATTGACTCTTCTTTTTGTAATAGATTTCTCTGTAGCATGTGATGCTGTTTGATAGCATCTTAACCCCCACTAGAACTTCTTTCAAAATTGGATTTGGTCCTTTTAAATTCCACTACTGCTTTATCAACTAAGTTTATGTAATATTCTAAATCCTTTGTTGTCTTTTCAACAATCTTCACCATGTAGAGATTCTGTCTCAAAAACCACTTTTTTTCTCATCCATAAATGCAATTCCTTATCTGTTCAAGTTATTATCAAAAGATTGCAGCAATTCAGTCACTTTTTAGGCTCCATTTCTAATCCTCATTCTCTTGGGATCTCCATCACATCTGCAGTTCCTTCCCCTGCTGAAGCCTTGAAACTTTCAGAGTTATCCCTGTGAGCTGGAATCAACTTCTTCCAAACTCCTGTTAACGTTGATATTTTCTACCTTTTCCCACAAACCATGCCGGTTCTTAATGGCATCTATAATGGTGAATTCTTTCCAAAAGATTATTTATTTCCTTTGCCCACGTCCTTTAGAGGAATCACTATCTATGGCAACTGTAGCTTTATAAAATGTATTTCTTTTTAAAAAGATTTCATTTATTTTTAGAGAGAGAGGAAGTGAGGAAGAAAGAGAGGGAGAGAGACACTGATGTGGGAGAGAAACATCGATCAGTTGCCTCTGGTTGCCTCTTGGACTTTTCCTGACTGGGGACTGAACCTGCAACCCAGGCATGTGCCCTGACCAGGAATTGGACTGGTGACTTTTTGCTTCATAAAATGATGCCCTACCAACTGAGCCACACCAGTCAGTGCTAAAATGTATTTCTTAACTATTAAGACTTGAATGTTCAAATTACTCCCTGATCCATGGGAAGCAGAATGGGTGTTGTGTTAGTGGGCATGAAAAAAATTTTAATCTTGTTTACAAGTCATCTGAGCTCTTGTGGGGCCATGTACATTGTAAGTGAGCAGTAGTATTTTGAAAGGAATCTTATTTTCTGAGTGGTAGGTCTCAACAGTGGGCTTAAAAGATTCAGTAAACCATGTTGCAGACAGATGTGCTGTCATCCAGGCTTTGTTGTTTTATTTGTAGAGCACAGACAGAATGGATTTAGCATGATTCTTTTTTCAATTACAGTTGACATTCAATATTATTTTTATTAATTTCAGGTGTACAGCATAGTGGCTCACAATCATATACTGTGTAAAGTGTTCCCCCATTTCCATTACCCACCTGGCACCATACTTAGTTATCACAATATTATTGACTATACTCCCTGTGTTGTACTTTACATCCCCATGACTATTCTGTGACTACCAGTCTGTACTTCTAATCCCTTCCCCTTTTTCACCCAGTCCCCCTCCCCTCCTCCCCTCTGGCTGTTCTCTACATCTATGAGTATTTCTGGTTTTGTTGTTTATATTGTTTTTTAGATTCCACACGTAAGTGAAATCATATGGTATTTGTTTCTCTCAATCTATTTTCCTTAGCATAATACCATCTAGGTCCATCTACATTGTCACAAATGATAAGATTTCCTTATTTTTGTGACCAAGTAATATTTCATTGTGCATACGAACCACCACTTTTTTATCTACTCATCCATTAATGGGCACTTTGGTTGTTTCCATATCTTGGCTATTGTAAATAATGCTGCAATAACTATAGGGGTGCATATCTTCTTTCAAATTAGTGTTTGGGATTTATTCAGATATAGTCCCAGAAGTGGAATTATCAGGTCATAAGGCAGCTCCATGATTAATTTTTTAAGGAAACTCCATGCTGTTTTCCTCAGTGGCTGTACCAATCTGCATTCCCACCAACAGTGCACGAGGGTTCTCTTTTCTCCACATCCTCACTAACACTTGCTGTTTGCTGATTTATTAATAATAGCTATTCTGAAAGGTGTGAGATGGTATCTCACTGGGGTTTTAATTTGCAAATCTCTGATGATTAGTGACATTGAGCATCTTGTCATATGTCTGTGGGCCATCTGTATGTCCTTTTTGGAGAAGAATCTATTCAGGTTCTCTGCCCATCTTTTAGTTGGATTGGGATTTTTTTTGTGTGTTGAGTTATTGTATATGAATTCTTTATAAATTTTGGATATTAACCCCTTCTCAGATGTATCATTGGTGAGTATCCTCTTTTATTCAGCAGACCATCTTTTCATTTTATTGATGACTTCCTTTGCTGTGCAAAAACTTTTTAGTTTAATGTAGTCCCATGTGTTTATATTTTCTTTTGTTTCCCTTGCCCAAGGAGATATATCAGAAAAATTATTGCTAAGAGAAATGTCAGATCTTACTGCCTATGTTTTCTTCTAGGAGTGTTATGGTTTTAAGTGTAACATTTATGTTTTTAATCCATGTTAAGTTTGTTCTTGTATATGGTGTAAGAAGGTGGACTAATTTCATTTTTTGCATGTATATGTTCAATTTTTCCCTCACCATTTATTGAAATAGACTCCCTTTACTCCATTGCTTGTTCTTGCCTCCTTTGTCATATATTAATAGACCATATAGGTGTGGGTTTATTTCTGGGCTCTCCATTCTGTTCCATTGAGCTATATGTCTGTTTTTATGCCAGTACCATGATTTTTTGATTCCTATAACCGTGTAGTATAGTTTGATATCAGGTAGAGTGATACCTCCAACTTTGTTCTTTTTTCTCAAGATTTCTGTAGATATTCAGGAACTTTTGTGGTTCGTTTTTAAAAATTATTTCTTCTAGTTTTGTGGAAAATAAAATGCCATTAGTATTTTGATAGAAACTGCATAGATTTGGCATAATTATTAAGGGTGCTAGGATTTTTGGAATGATAAATGAGCATTCACTTTAAATTATAGTCACCAGCTACATTAGCCCCTAACAAGAGAATAAGCCTTTCATTTAAAACTTTGAAGCTAGGCACAGACTTCTCTTTAACTGTGAAAGTCCTAGACGGTATCTTCTTCCAATATGAGGCTGTTTCATCTTACATTGAAAATCTACTGGTCAGTGTAGCCGCCTTCAGTGGTTATCTTAGCTCTGGGTAACCTGCTGCACCTTCTGCGTCAGCACTTGCTGCTTCAGCTGGCACTTCTAGGTTGTGGGACTGTGTCTTTCCTTAAACCTCGTGAAAAAACTTCTACAGTTTCCAACTTTCTTTCTGCAGTTTCCTCACGCCTCTCAGTTGTCACAGAATTGAAGAGATTTAGGGCCTTGTCTGGATTAGGCTTTGGCTTAAGGCAATGCTGCGGCTGGTTTGATCTTCTATCCAGACCACTGACACTTTCTCCATATCAGCAATAAGGCTGTTTTGCTTTCTTATCATTTATGTTCTCACTGAAGCAACACTTTTCATTTCCCCCAGGAATTTTTTCTTTGCATTTACAACTTCGTTAACTGTTTTTGGTGCAACAGGCCTAGTATTCAGCCTATCTCAGCTTTTGACATGCCTTTCTCTGTAAGACTAATCATTTTTTGGCTTTTGATTTAAAGAGAAAATACACAGAGGCCAGTGTAGGGTTATTAATTGGCTGAATTTCAATATTGTCGTGTCTCAGAGAATAAGGAGGGCAGAGGAGAGGGAGGCACATGGAAACAATGAATCTTTGAAGATGTCCAAACACACATAATATTCATTAATTATTTGCTATCTTATATGGCTGTGGTTTGTGGCACCCCAAAACAATTATAGTAGTAACGTCAAAGGTCACAATTACAGATCACAGTAACACATATAGTAATAATGAAAATATTTGAAATATTGCAAGAATTACCAAAATGTGACCCAGACACACAAAGTGAGCAAATGCTATTGGAAAACTAAAGCTGATGAGCTTGCTTGATGCAGGGTTGCCACAAACCTTCAATTTTTGAAAACAACAGTATCTGAAAAGTGCTATAGAACAAGGGGTGCCTATGTGTATATGTCTTCTGTCAAATTTGGGGAGTTTTCAATCATTATTTCTTTTTTCATCCTCACTGTCTTTCTCTTCTCTTTCTGGGACTCCAAAGATGTAAAATTTAGACCTTTTATTATAGAGCCCTAGGTCTCTAAGGTTCTGTTTATTGTTTTAAGTCTATTTGCTCCCTGATGTTCAGAGTGGGTAATTTCTATTGTTCTGTCGTTAAGTTCACTGATTCTTTTCTCTATTCACTTCATTCTGTTTAACTCATCCTGTGCGAACTGTGTTCCACAGCTTTGCCAAATTCACTTATTATTTGTCAGTAGTTTCCATAGGAAGTTCTACACACATGACCATGCCATCTGTGAATGCCCACAGCTTTGTTTATTCCTTTATAATATGTGTAGATTTTTAAATTCCGATCTGTTGCCTTGGCCAGACCCTCCACTGGAATGTTGAATAGAAATGGTGAAAGTGGACTTCCTTGTCTTATTCTTGAAATTATTAAAACAGCATTCAGATCTTATCATTAAGTATAATTTTCAGTGTAGGTTTGTCTTAGATGCCTTTTATTAGTTTGAGGGAGTTCTTTCCCATGTCTAGTTTGATAAGACATTTTATCAAGCATGGATGTTGAATTTTGCCAAATGACTTTTCTATATCTCTCGAGATGATTAAATAATTTTCCCCATAGTCTATAAATGTGATGAATTATATTGATTGGCTTTTTAATATTAAACCTAACTTGCAAAATCCTCACTAGGTCCTAAACTATTATATTTTGTACATATTGCTGGATTTATTATGCTAATATTTTATTAAAAAATATTATATCTATGTTCATGAGGAAATGACTTTGTAGTTTCCTTATAATGCCTGTCTTTGATATTGTTATCAGGGTAATCCTAATATAAAAATATAAGTTGGAAAAAGTTTTGTCCTTCCTTTTTAATGAGATTTTGATTAGGATTGATAAAATATCTTCCTTAAATTTTATAAAATTCACCAGCAAATCTAGATGGATGGGATGTTTTATTTTTCTTAGTGGTAAGGTTTATATTATGAATCCTTTAGAAAGATCTATAAAATTGATAAATTTACAACTAATCAAATCAAAATAAGAAGATACACAAATCAGCAATTTCAGAAATGAAAAGATGATGTATCACTGAACGTCTTGCAAACAAACAAAAAAAGAATAATACAGAAATATTTTGAAAACCTTTGGACCAATAAATTTGAGAAAATAATTTTTTAAATTTTGTATTTATTGATTTGAGAGAGAGAGAGAAAGATTTGTTGTTCCACTTACTGATGCATTCATTGGTTGATTCTTATATATGCCCTGACCAGGGATCAAACCTGCAGCTTTGGCATATGGGACAGATGCTCTAACCAACAGAGCTACCTGGCCAGGGCAAATTTGACAACTTAGATGAACTGGACAAATTCCTTGATGTATTAACATCAGTAGGAGAACAATGGTGCTAACAAGTCCAGTGAGTTATCAATGACCTTATCAGGGAAAAATGCAAAAATACCCCTCTTGTAGTTACCATCTCACCTCCCTACTGCTTTTCTTAGGGCATCCCATTAGGGAAGAAGGCAAGTTCTTTCTTTGTCTTTCTTGTACAGAGATGATGCAGGATAACCTCTGTTACATGCACCCACTCCGTCTGAAGGGGCACCTTTCTCTATCTTGTACTCTCATGCTGACTGGTAGATGAGTATTTTGAAGTTGTTAAAAAACAACTCTCAGGTCTCTGTTGGGAATTTAATGCCAGCTGTTCCCTGAAATACAATATGGGTCCCTTGGGCCCTTGTGTCCTCAACTTTGTGCCTTCACAAAGATTCCAGAACAGCAGAGGAAGAGAAAATTCCCATTTGTCACCCAACAGTACCCTGTTGATGCTTTGAGACAAACAATGAGGCGGTGGGAATTTGGCAGTGCTATGAACTCTCTCCAATGTGAGGATTTCACAGAAAACCCGTGTGAATTTACAGGATGGATTTTTTCCTAGGGCTGCTGTAGCAAATTACCTCAAACACTGCAGAAACAACAGATGTTTATCTCCTTATAGTTCTGGAGGACACACACCCAAAATCAAGGTGCCAGCAGGCTGTGTCCTTCTAAAGAATCTGGGGGACTATGCTCTCCATGCTGGGCTCCTGACTTCTGGTTGTTGTAGGCAATTGTTGCATTTCCTTGGCTGGTGCTGTAGCTCTCCAGTCTCTGCTTTCATGCCCACATTCCCTTTTTCTCTGTGCAGTTCTGTGTCTTAAATCTCTGTCATGTTTGTCACATAAGTACACAAGTAATTGGAATTAGGGAACACTCTAAACCCAGGATTATCTCAAACCAAATATTGAACTCAATCGTGTCTGCTGAAACTCTGTTTTTACATAAGGTCACATAGTTTTGTGTGTCAGGACTGGGACATATTTTAGGAGATAGATGCAACTCAATTTAAAACAGAGGCTCTCCTAGGAAATCTGGCTTGTGAGGCCATCTGTGAAAACTGTTTATGGGATTCAAGTGGGACCAAGGGGATGGAATGTGAGCAGCAGCAGCAGCATGTGTAGGGAAGGTCTGCCTGGAATGTGCAGCCCCAGGCACATGAGGCCTTCCAGTTGCAGGCCCCTTCCAGGTCTGGTTTGCCAGGAGCCATGAGGATTAGGTAATGTTACACAGAATTGTACCCCTGCTCTTGAGTTATGTCTCTGGCTTCTCAAAATGTTCTAGGTTATTCCCTACACTCAGGGCTAAGGCTTATCTTAGGCCCTTTGTGTATGTTGTGAAAAAATATTTGAGATTTATTTGTTGTTGTTTTTCCAGGGGCATTTGTCAAAAAGATGATCCTTTACTATACTGAGTTAACTTGGCACTTCTGTCAAACATCAGTTGACCACATATGCGTGGGTTTATTGCTGGAGTTCTTCTGATTTGTTAATCTGTATGTCTCTCCTTAGGCAAGTTACAACCTCCTTCTGTTGCTTGTGGCTTCATAGTATATCTTTTTAAGAAAATGGCAAATAGGCAAAATATTGATATTTGCCTATTTCATATATATATATATCAGTATTTCCATATAAATGTTAGAATTAGCTTGGTGATTTCTACCAAGAAAACTACAGTTTTGTATTTCATCAAAACTGTAGAATTGTTTTTAGAAAACTGACATCTCAGTAAAACTGAGTCTCCAACCTATGAATTTTTTTAGGTTATCTCTATTTTTTTCTAGCGATGAGTTGTAATTTTCAACATGGAACTATTGCACATATTTTATTACATGTATATTTCTATTTCTGGCACCAACTTGAGGACTAGATTTACAAAATGACCGTCAGGCCCAGTGATTAGCTAAAATGACTTATAAGACTTAGAAAAGCTGTTATATTCACCATATTATTTATTACAGTAAAATAAAATGTTAAAATTTTTGAAAAAAAAAAAGGTGAATGGGCAAAGTCCAAGCAAAATCAGGTGCAAGTTTTCGATAATCCTGAATAATACACCCACACACAACATTTACATACATATGGCATTTAAACTAATTTGTATTTAAATGGCATTCTAAATACTATGTTAAATTAATACTTTACAATTCTAAATGATGTCATATAGATATAAAATTTATTTTTGTGTATTTTTTAATGCTGTGATATCCTTATTACTGTATATTTTTGAATACTTGCTATCCTTATTACTAATTCTGGTGGTTATTTTTTTAGATTCCTTAGAAGCTTTTACATTTAATCTACATAGAATGGCAGTTTTCCCTGTTACATTCTAACCTGTGTGGATTTTATTTTTTTTCCTGCTTGATAGCAGGGAAGAGGAGCCGGAACACAGCGCTGACCAGAAGTGGTGAGAAAGGATGTCCTGCCATGTTTTTCCTCTTAAGTGGGAAGCATTCAGTTTTTCCTCTACTTGGTAAGATACTTGGAAAGCACCTCCATTTGGTAGTTGTTACATAGATGCTTTTTAAAAAAAATCAGGTTGAAGACATCTGTTGTAATCATAGATTTTTGACAAGTTTTATCCTAATGGCTTTGATTAGTTATATGAATTGCCTGCATGTACTAAGATGATTATGATGGTCCTTATTTATTATAAAAGTATGGTAGATTACATCAATTAATTTATTTGTCATTGATCTGAGAGAGAGAGAGGAAGGGAGGGGAGAGAGAGAGAGACAGACAGACAGACATTGATTTGTTGTTCCACTTATTCATGCATTCATTGGTTGATTCTTGTATGTGCCCTGACTGGGAATGGAACCTGCACCTTGGCGTATTGGGACAATGTTCTACCCTACTGATACCAAACCAGGGCAGATACATTCATTAATTTATAAGTGCACAACCAACTTTTTATTTCAGGGAAAAATCCCATTTGGCCCTCACCTATTAGACATTTAAAATATTTCTGCATTCAGTTTACTAATATTTTCTTAGATATTTTTGCTTTTACATGAGGAAAACTGATGTTCAAACTTTGCTTTTAAATTTTTAGTCCTTTTTTTAAAAACTCAAGATAATGATGGACTCACACAGCTAGGTAGGAAATGCATAGAAAAGGGTTAACCCAGCAGGCCTGGGCTGCTCAACCCTGAATATTTCCAAGAAAAACATGTCTTTAGGACTCATCCTTGGCCTAGACTTGGGAGGTAATCTCTTAAACCCTTGGAATATCCTATCTGATAAGAGTGGTCTTGCATGGAGGCCTTGGACCCACAGTACACTGTGATAAGCTAGTTTATTCTGACAATGTGACTTGGGGTGGATGACTTATTTTGCTCTGCAGGCTGGACTTTGAGTAGCTGTGGTTGGTTATGCAGATGCTGAGCTGATAAGTGGCTCTAATGAAACCCCCTACACAAAGATCCAGGTGAGATTTTCTTGTTGACAAGACCCCCCACCCCCTGTTATCACACATCCCAGCTGGAAGAAACAGGCATGTCCTTGGACTCCACTGGGAGAGGATACCTGAAAGATTGTGTGTGATCCCTCTTGAACTTTGCCCATGCACTGTTTTTTTTTCTTGGTGATTTTTAAAATTAAATGTATTGAAGTAGCATTGGTTAACAATGTTATGTGTTTCAGTATACCACTCTATGATGCATCATCTGTGTATTGCACTGTGTGCCCGCCACCCAAAATCTAGTCTGCTTCCACTGACATGTATCTGACCCCCTTTACGCTCTTCATCCTTCCTCACCCCCTGCTCCTCTGGTAAAGGCCCTTCTGTTGTCTGTCTGTGACTTTGTCTTATTTGTTCATTTGCTGCTTTCTATTTTATATCCCACATGTGAGTGAAATCATATGGTTCTTGTCCTCCTCCATCTGACTTATTTCAGTTAGGATGATACTCTCAAGATTCATCCATGTTGTCTCAAATGGCAGGATTTCCTTCTTTTTACGGCTGAGTAGTATTCCATTGTATATCTGTACCATATCTTCTTTATCTAATCATCTCTCAAAGCACATGTAGGTTGTTTCTGTAACTTGGCTACTTTGAATCATGGTGCAAAGAATGCGGTGGCATATATATCATATAAATGTTTTCATTTGGGGGGATAGATACTCAGAAGAGGGATTGCCAGCTCATATGGTAGCTCTATTCATTTTTTAAAAAGACTTTATTTACTTATTTTTAGAGAGAGGGGGAAGAAGGGAGAAAGAGTGGTAGAGAAACATCTATGTGTGAGAGAAACATCAATTTGTTGCCTCTCACACACCCCCCATACTGGGGACCTGGCCTGTAACCCAGGCATGTGCCCTGACTGGGAATTGAAGCAGTGACTCTTTGGTTCACAGGCTGGCGCTCAATCCACTGAGCCACACCAGTCATGGCTGCTCCTTCATTTTATGACATTTCTATTTATCTGTTCATTAAAAGTTTTACAAAAGCACACTACTTTTGGATATCAGGGAGATACTTACATGGGGGGGGAGTAGGTTTATAGTTGTGAGTATTTAAAACACAGAGTTTATTCTTGTATTATTATTTATTAGTAATTGTATTGTCTTCCATACACTTAGGTTGTTTCTATGTCTTGGGTATTGTAGATAAGACTTTAATGAACATAGGGTCAAGATATCTATTCAAGATGGCCATTTCACTTCCTTCAGATAAATGCCTGGAAGCGGAATTGCTGGGTTATATGGTAGTTCTCTTTTCAATTTTTTGAGGAGCCTCCATACTGTTTTCCATAGTGGCTGCACCAATTTACATTCCCACCAACTGTGTATAAAAATCCCTGTTTCCCCTCATACGTGGCAAGGTTAAGAAATCTCTCCAATCTCTTGACTTTTTGACAGTAGCCATCCTACCAGGTGTGAGGTGATGGTTCATTGTCACTTTCCTTTGCATCCTTCTGATGACTAGTGATGGTAAGCACCTTTTCGTATACCTATTGGCCATTTCAATATCTTGGGAAAATGTCTCTTTGGGTCCATTGCCCATTTTTTAACATTAGATTATTTAGGGTTTTTTTTTAAGATTTTTTAAAGGCAAATTTATTAGAGTGGCATTGGTGAATAAGATTATATGGTTTTGAGTGTACATTTCTATAATACATTATTTATATATTGCATTGTGTTGTATTAGCTCCCCACATTCATTGGATAGTCACTCCATATCAAACATATGATCTGCAAATATTTTCCCATTCCAATGGTTATCTTTTCAGCCATAGTTCCTTAACTCTGTTTATTTTTGAATCTCTATTCCTGTGTTTAGATAGTTTATTTTTGTAATATTTTGAATGTTTCTCAGTTTTCTGCAGTATTTAATCTTCAGCCTGTCCAGTGCATGTTTCCCTTCATTTATGATACTTTCCAGCTCTCCAAGTTTCCTGTTTTATTTTGTTTGTCCTATTTTGTTTCTACTCTGTTCAAGTTTTCTTTAAATCCTTGGACATGGGTATAAAATGTATTTTAATTTGTTATTTAATAATTCCATCCTCTCTGTCACTCCTGAGTCTATTTTAACTGACTTTTCTCCTTGTGGTGGGTATCATAGTCCTGCTTCTTTGAATATCTGGAGATTTTTTTATATTGGAATTTGTGGTTTTTACCTTTTGATCATCTGAACGTTTTTGCCTTCTTTTAAAGAATGTTTAAATTGTTTGGACAGATGATTAAAATACAAGGGGGAACCCCAGAAAATTCCAGAATTATCTTCTAGAGGGCAGGACCTCTACGGCTTCCCCCCACTAGGTGAGTGTTCTAGAAACCCATCTGTATCAATGCACCAGCTGGCGTTGTTGTAAGAGGCTGTGATCGGCTTCAGTGAATGTTTTTTGAAGACTCAACATGTTTGTCCATTTCATGATGAGTAATTTACAAGTGCACCTGCCCACCCTGCACTGAGTGTTGAGGAATTTTTGACCAAAAACAGCATGACCCCCATGCCCCACCCTCCCTATTCACCCAATCTCATCCCAAGCGACTTTTTTTCTTTCCCTGGATGAAAAAAGTCCTCAAAGGAAAACTTTCTGCTGATGTGGAAGAGGTGAAACAAAAAATGGCAGAAACACTAAAAAAGCATCAAAGTCACCGAGTTCAAAACCTGTTTTGAGCAGTGGAAAAAACGTCTCAATAGGTGTATTCCATCACATGGAGAGTACTTTGAAGGTGACTAAAGTTTACACATGTAAGAATAAATGCACAATTGTTTATAAATAAATTCTAGGTTTTGGATGGTCCCTCTTGTATGTATGAATTGGTGTGACCCTTCTGAGACATATTTAAGCTTTGCTGTGATGTAGAGTAGCTTTTATCATGGGGATAGTTGGCCACTCTAACACCTGCCCCTTCTGGTGTCTCTACTTAATGTCCTAGGTGCTCAGCAAAGACTCTTCACTCTGCCTCTTACCCCACTCTGTACTCTGCAAATTGATCATGTCTCCAACTCCCCCCCATCAATCTCTTTGCACCTCCTTAATGGAGCATCTGCCTATGGAACTGCAGCTTTATATTCAGCAGTAGTATGGTGGAGAACACTAGGCAGGCTTCTGGATCCATGTCCTTGCCTAGCTCACTCCTCTCTGCTTCTCCTCCCAACACATACTTTCATCTTTCTCTTCTCTACTAGAAGTGCTATGCTGCATGTGGGCTTCCCATGCTGGGGCAAAAGGCCTGGATGTGTTGCCAGGGCAAAGCCTACATCAGAGTGGGGCTTGTCTACATGGTTTCCTGTCTGCAGTTCTAGGCTGCCTGTTTTACAATGTCTGGGAACTGTTGTTTCATCCATTTTTTAACCACTTTTTCTACGTTTTTTTTAAAGATTTTATTTATTTATTTTTAGAGAGAGGGGCAGAAGGGAGAAAGAGAGGGAGAGAAACATTGGTGTAGGAAAGAAACATCAGTCAGGTTGCCTCTCACACGCACCCTGACCAAGGATCACACCTGCAACCCAGGCATGTGCCCTGAATGGGGCTCAAACCCATGACTGGGGCTCAAACCCATGACCTTTCACTTTGGGGGATGATGCCCAAGCAACTGAGCCACACTGGTCAGGGCTACTTTTTCTAGTTTTACAGTGGAAGGGCATGCCTAGAATCATTTGTTCCATCCTGGAAGACTGCAGAAGTCTGTGATTATAATTTAAAAGTTGAACATTCATTAATCATTAGGAAAATGCAAATCAAAATTAAAATGAGATGCCACACACATTAGATGGCTACAAAACAAAACAAAACAAAACAAAACAAAGCCCTGAGCAGTGTGGCTCAGATGGCTGTGTGATGTTCCACTAAGTGAAAGGTCTCAGTTCCATTGCTGGTCAGGGCATGTGCCTGGGTTGCCGGTTAGGTCCCCAGTGTGGGCTTGTTCGAGAGGCAAGCAATTGATGTTTCTCTCTCACATCAGTATTCTCTCCCTCTCTTTCTCCCTCCATCCCTCTCTCTCTAAAAATAAATAAATAAAATCTTTTTTTTAAATCACAGAAAATAACAAATGTTGGCAAGGATATGGAGAAGTTGCAATTCCACGTGCCCTGTTGTTGAGAATATAAAATGGCACAGCCACTATTGAAAACTGTATGGAAATTCCTTGACAAGTTAAAAATAGAACTACAATTCAATCTAGCAATTCCTCTTCTGGGAATATATCCAAAAGAATTGAAAGCAGGGTCTTGAAGAGATATTTGTGCACCCATGTTTATAGCAACATTATTCACAATAGCCAAAACAAGGAAGTAGCCCAAGTGTCCATTAACCAATGAATAGATAAGCAAAATGTGGTCTATATATACAATGGAATATTATTTATCTGTTCATTATTCAACTTTCTTATTTTCTTCTTTAAATAAGGGGATTCTGACACAGGCTACCAAATGGATGAAACTTGAGGACATCATGCTAAGTTAAATAAACCAATGATAAGAAAGCAAATACTGATTCCATTTCTATGAGGTAGGAGGAGTATCCAAAATCTCAGAGACAGAAAATGGGACGGGTCCTGGTTGAGGGGGAAATCAGGAGTAATTGCAAGTTGGTGCAAAGTTTTGGTTTTGCAAGATGAACAGTTGTGGACAGGCATAGTGGTGGTGGTTGTACAACACTTAAAACTGGTTAAGATGGTAAATTTTATGGGATGTGCATTCTAGCACAATTTTGAAAAAGGTACTCAAACCCTAAAAAACACAGTGGCATATTTTCTTCAGACATGTCTGGTTCTCAGGCGTGGGATAGGAAGTAAACAGAAGAGAGGGGCAAGGTGGTATGTGGATGCACTGGATGGAGGGAGGGGTGGAGAAGAGGCAGGGCTCGAAAAAAGTGACAAGACAGTGAAATGTAAATGTTCAAGAACTGGAATTCCATGATGATCACAGGAGTGCTTACATTGCTTTTCTAGAGAACATGCTCAGTTGATGGTTGGAATGTTTGAATTTGAGAGTTTTGAGAATATACATTCAAACATAAGAATGACTTCAGTCCTGGCCAGTGTGGCTCAGTGTCATTCCATACACCAAAGGGTCACAGGTTTGATTCTTGGTCAGGGCACGTGCCTGGGTTGTGGATCAGTCCCTGGTCTGGCATATGTGAGGGGCAACTGATCAATGTTTCTCTCTCTCTCTCTCTCTCTCTCTCTCTCTCTCTCTCTCTCTCTCTCTCCTGCCTTTTCCCTCCCATCGTCCCCCTCTCTCTAAAATTGATGAGCATGTCCTCAGGTGAGGATAAAAAAATGGAAAAATAGATTGGTTTCAAACTAATGGCTCCATTCCACTCAACAGCCTGTTCCTAAGCAGCTGGGTGGTGTTGAACCTTTGGGTCAGTCTGGAGAACTCTGCAATGGAAGCAGCCGGCCATCATCACCCCTGGGCAAAGGAGTAGGATTCTGGGAGCCTCTACATCTCCTCACACTTCCTTCCTTCATGTGCCCTCAGCAGAGAGCCTAGACTTACATCAGCAGAGGCAGCTCCTGGACCTTTCACTCTTTTCCCTGCCACCCCCTTGCTCGGAGCCCCGTGTGTTTGATGAGCCACCTTTGGTGTCTTTCTGAAGGGACCAGCCCAAGCTTGACTCAAGAATCTGCCATCTTGCTCATCTTCCTATATGCAATTGCAAGTCCTTGGGATTTGGAATGTACAACTAAGATTCCTGACGTATGTGTAGAGGGAAAAATTAAGCCCCCATAAGCTGTGTGTGTGTGTGTGTGTGTGTGTGTGTGTGTGAGAGAGAGAGAGAGAGAGAGAGAGAGAGAGAGAGAGAGAGAGAGAATGAAAAGGCCATAGGACTTTGACAAGGTGTGGGTTAAGAGCTTGACAGATGAGGAAGGCATCAACAAGACTTAATAGAGAAAACAGGCAGCATTGCCTTACCTTCCATGGCTGTGCCGTGGTCTCCTGGCTGCATCATTTATTCTTGGGGTTCTGGGGAAACATGCAGAGCTGATGTTCGGTCATGTGGTCGGATGCAGGGCAAAATTGTTTGACATTAGGGCCATCAGAGGGGAATCTGGTGTCATGGCACATTTGGTGCAGGCTCTATTTCTGAAGACAAAGACTCCAGCATCAGAGAGCTGAGAAGGGGAGTCGATGGGAGCAGAGGAGAAAGGAGAGTCTTCTAGAAGCTCTGGCGTCTCTCCTCTATCTTTTAGCTCACTGAAGAGACGCGGTGGGGGGTGTAGGCTTGTGTTCTTGTTATCCCTCCCTCATCTACCCTTTTCCTTCCTTCTGAGTTGGGGTTTTTTACTGATTTGAGAGAGAGATCAATTTGTTGTTCCACTCATTGATGCACTCGTTGGTTGACTCTTGTATGTACCCTGACTGGGGATTGAACCCACAACCCTGGTGTATCAGAACAACCCAATGGAGCTACCTGGCTAGGGCCTAGTTTGGGGTATTGACAGACAAAATCTGTGGTCTCCACAGAGCAATATGAACTTGGCCGCACCTGGTTGACCCACTCAGTTTCTCTGGTTGATAGCTTCATATACTGGTGGGCGCTGAGTTCCAAGGCAGGTGAATTGGGTCCCCTGAGTTGGATATGTTAGAGACCATGTAAAACTGCAAGTGGAAAGGATATTTTCATGACACCCATCCTGTGCTAGTGGCTCAGAGGGCTGCAACAGTGCCAGAAGTAGAACAGAATGGCTGCTGGTTTGGAAATGTTGCCTCTACTTCAGAAATGTCCCCCATTTCTGTGTTAGCTTCGTTTCGAATGCTGGTCCTAGAGAAAGTGATGGTATGGGATTCAGAAGACATACCGCCTGACTGAACTTAGTGCAGGATGCTTGAAATTAGGGAACTTCAAAGAAGGTGGTGTCCAGGGTGTACATGTAGAGAGGCTGCTTGTGAGACCCAGCTGCTGGGGGCATGGGGTACATTGTGTGGAAAGGGGACAAAGGGGGTCCCCTTTGTGCATCACCGGTTTCCACAATGGCCTTTGTATACCAAGGGGTCCTCTTTGTGCCTGGATTCTTTTCCCCTTTCATAGGGAAGGCAAATTGCTGGGGGAGGGGAGGTGGGGGATGGGGACAGGATGGCTGCGCTGTTTCTCTATTCTAATCCTCCAGCCTATTCTTCTGCCTAGCTCAAGAGCACCGACCATCTATTTTATATTCTGTGACTGTCCCGACTCAAGTCGCCTCCACTTTAGTTGCCTCAATTTGCTGATTGGCTTCAGCAACCTCTAAAGGGGTCTCTGGTTCCTGTGCGGGATGAAAGGTTCACAAAAAGACCCTGGGTCCCCCTGGATGCAGAGAGCGCATCAATTAAAGCCGGGGCTGGACAATGTGAACGAGGAGTGTGAAAGAGCCAGGGGTCTTAGCAAAGTCTGAATGAACAAGTCACAAAAGCTTCAGGTAGCTCCAGCAAGATTTCCAAAACCCGACAGCCACACTCCTCCTTCCAACATCTCCCAAACCCAACGTTTTTGTTGCCGCTGACAGGCAGGGATGTATTCAGAAGTGAGACCCCCGCTATCTGAATAGGAGAATATTTGAGATTAGGGGTATTCTCGGGAACTGTGTCTGTGAACGCTTTGTTTCTGAGAACAAACGTGTGGACAGACAGCTGGGAAGGAGGGGGTGCGGGAGGGAGGGGCTAGCTGTGAGCCCTCCCGTTGAGAGGAGGGGGCTTCCGGCCTTGCCCTCTTCTTTGATGCCTGGCAAGTTCTTCATTGTGCTTGTTTCCTTTAGGGTCACAGCAGAAGCCGGGGTGGGCTTCTTAGGGTGATGCTCTGCCTACCCTTCTAACCCGCCCCCCTTTCCTTTGGGCTGACAGCCATTCATCCGCCATTTTCGACTCTGTTCCTATGAAGACAGCCTTCAGTGGCTCCAAATAAATGGCCTTTCTGCCCATCTGCTCCCCCTCCACATGCAACTGTGGGTGTGGACCTTGGGGATGGAATATTGGGGGGGTCTTCGATTCAGGTGTGGCTGAATGAAGAAGACCTGATTGATCCATCACCTGTGGTTTAAGATATGGAATTGAAAGGCAGATGGAATTCAACAACAGGTGAGTGAAGAACTTCGTAGAGCCAAGGGTGACTTCGAAAACAACTCAAAAGGAGAAAAAAAATTAAAAAACAGAGCCTTAGGAGGCCCTACTACCAGACGTGTAAACTGTGGTCAGTGAAGTCCTTTTTTTCTGTGGTGCCTCGCCCAAGCCCAGAGGCATGCCTGGCTCAGGCCTGGCACAGGGCACTGAAGACATGCTACGTGCGTGTCCAACGAGGGGCCAAGTCCGTAGCTTGGGTCAGCCATGGTCATGCCTGAGCAGGTGTTCCTTTTTTTTGTCTTTTTAATGGCAAAGATGATTAGCCCACTGGAAGGACATTTTTTTTTTTTAACATCTGCTACCTTCTTCAGTGTGATAAAGCTTGAATGTCTAAAATCGGGCCTCCTGAGGTAAAGTTGATTTCAGGCCCATGAGTAGAAGGCTGTGATTCAGAGTACAAAGCTCTTGGTAAACTTGTGTCTGCCGCGGCAGAGGGGGCGGGAGGGGGCCTGGGGCTCTCAGGTTGGGAGGGGGCTTCTGGGAGCTTGCGCAGACTGCTCACTGCACTGCAGGGTCCGCTCTGCTCCTGCGCCACAGCTGGGCTCTTGGTTGGGGGGGGGTGTTTGTGCAGAACAGGGGAGGAGGCTGTGCATTGTCCTCACCTCCCTGCACCCCTCCCCTGCCTCCCTCTTATTGGCGTCACGATTATTAATAAACCATTTTCCACTTATCGCTGCGGAGGTAAACACTTCACCAGAATTGCGCAAGCCTTACGTGCATCCTATTCAGGGAACCAGGGGGCTAGGATTTGGGGTGGGCCGTGATAGTTTCAAACTCAGACGTCAAATAGGTTTAAAATACACTGATCTTCCGGAAATTATGATATGGAATAAAAGAACAACTGACGCCTCACAAAATGTAATTAAAGGTTCGAGGGAGTGAAATCTCATCACTGCTTCCTGTGGACCCTTCTGCTCCGTTAACCCTCGAATTCCCGGGGCTCTGTCCACCCGATCACCTGTCCAGTGTTCACGCTGGGCCTCTAGGGAATCCGGGCAAGTTTCTAGCACAGAGATGCAGGTGCGGCATCTCAGTGGGAGGGTTAGGGGTACAGAATGTGGGCACGTGGGCCTGACCCCTCACCTCTGTTTGGGGAGTAAGCTTCCTGCAGTCAAACATGTGGTCACGGGAACGGGGTTGTTCCCGCACTTACTGGCTTTGACCGTGAACCTGGGGTGTTGGGGAGGTTGCGTGTTACAATTCTACAGGCCTAGATCAATCAATGTCAAGTGACATTTGCCCACTATTGCTGTCTCATAGAGAATACAGCTGCCACTGCCCTAAACGTTGCTTGAGCTCCACATGTCCTAGCATTCAGTGCCCTGAACCTCTCTGACCCCCCAATCTGTTTCCGGTCTCTGTACTTTTCTGCCTTCTCTGGAAGGAGATAGAAATGGAATTATACAGCAGGTTGCCTTTGCAAGCTGGCTTCTTTCACTTGGAGATAGACATTTATGATGTTTCCATGTTTTTATAGGGCTTGATAGCTCACTTTTTTTAATCATTGAAAGTATTCCATTGCATTTACCTATTTTATTTATTTATTTATTTATTTTTAATTACACTTGACATTTAATATTATATTAGTTTCAGGTGTACAACACAGTGATTAGACATTTATATAACTTATGAAGTGATGCCCCCAATGAGTCTAGTACCCACCTGGCCCCATTCATGGTTATTACAATATTATTGACTGTACTCCCCGTACTGTACTTTACATCCCATGACTGCTCTGTGACTGCCAGTTTGCCCTTCTCAATCCCCTCACCATTTCCACCAGCCTCCTGACACCCCTCCCACCTGGCAACCATCTGTTGGTTCTCTGTATCTCTGCATTTGCTTCTCTTTTAATTGCTTATTTTGGTTTCTTAGATCTCATATGTAAGTGAAATCATATAGTATTTGTCTTTCTCTACTTATTTCACGTAGCTTAATTCCCTCTAAGTCTATCTATGTTGTTGCAAATGGGAAGATTGTGGTTTTTTAAATTTTAATTGTTGAGATTGTGTTCTTTTTTTATGGCTGAGTAATATTCCATTATATGTATATCACTTCTTTATCCAATCATCTATCTATGGACACTTAAGTTGCTTCCATACATTGGCTGTTGTATATGAAATGTCCTTCTTTGACTCTTGTTATATATAGTCTTTGTCTCATATAAGTATTGCCACCTCATATAAGTATTTGCCCAGCTGATTTTTCATTTCCAATACCATGAAATATCTTTTTCCATCCCTTACTTCAGTCTGTGTGTGTCTTTCCATCTGAAGTGGGTCTCTTGAAGGCAGCAAACAAGAAGGCTCTTGTTTTCTTCTCCATTCAGCCACCCTATGTCTTTTTTTATAAAGATTTTATTTATTTATTTATTTATTTATTTATTTATTTATTTATAGACAGGGGAAGCAGGGAGAAAAAGAGTGAGAGAAACATCAATGTGTGGTTGCCTCTCACATGCCCCCTACTGAGGACTTGATGCACACGCGACCCAGGCATGCCCTGACTGGGATTCAAACCTGCAACTCTTTGGTTTGAAGGCTGGCACTCACTCCACTGAGCCACACCAGCCAGGGCAGCCACCCTATGTCTTTTGATTAACACATTTCATTGATTTACATTTAACATAATTATTGATAGGTATGTAGTGAATCCCATTTTATTATTCATATTTTTATCTTTTCTCATTCTTCTTAAAGAAGTTCCTTTAACATCTCTTGTAATATAGGTTTGGTAATGACAAACTCCATTAACTTTTTCTTGTCTGGAAGCTCTTGATCTGTCCTTTGATTCTAAATGATAGCCTTGTTGGGTAGAGTAGTATTGTTGTAGGTGAACTTGGTGCCTGACTGTGCCTGCTGGCTCTGTGGAGGGGAGGTCTCGACAAAGGAACAATGGCACCTGCCAACCTTTACATCTCTGAGAGAGCTCCCTCACCCTGAAGCTCTCACCCTGATGCCAGTCAATTCATTTCCTCCCCAGGTGTCCCTGGGGCTTTTTGAACTGTTGTCTCTTGGCTGGAGCTTAGGGTAAGAGTTTGTGAGTGAGTCTGGGCTCAGGCCCTTTAAAGATGATGCTGGGGTTTCAAGGTGCCCCCATCTCACCCTGATGGGGTCCCCATTGATTTTCACAGCCAGATGTTCTGGGACTCCTCTTCCCAGAAAGGCTGGGACCCCACCCTCCTCAAGGGGGACCTCCTTAGCCCAGACGTTCCTCCCAATTCATTTTTCCTTTCTTTTTATTGAATTTTTTTGGGTGACACTAGTTAACAAAATTATACAGGTTTCAGGTGTACGATTCTATAGTATATCATCAGTACCCTGTATTGTGTGTTCACCACCCCAAGTCAAGTCTTCATCTATCACCATTTATCCCCCTTTACCCCCTTCAGCCTCCCCTACTCCCTTGTGTCCATGAGTTTTTTATTTAAAAAAAATCATTTATTTATTTTTTAGAGAGAAGGGAAGGAGAAAGAGAGGGAGAGAAATATCAATGTACAGTTGCCTCTTCATGGCCCCTACTGGGGTCCTGGCCCACAACCCAGGCCTGTGCCCTGACTGGGAATTGAACCAGTGACCCTTTGGTTCACAGCCCGCACTCAATCCACTGAGCTACACCAGCCAGGGTTCTTTTTTTTTTTTTTTACTTTTTTGCTCAGTCCTTCCACCAAACAGCTGCCAGCCCACTCTCTGTGAGTCTGTCTGTATTTTGTTTGTTAGTTTATTTTGCTCATCCACTGCCACATGTGAATGAGGAACCAGCCCATTTTGTGCCTTGGCCCCTCCTACTAGTCTCAATGTGGATTCTTCTTTTTACCCTCAGTTACAGGAGTTCTGTTCAGCCAGTCTTCAGGTGTTTTTCAAGGGCGGCTGCTCTCTAATTTAGTTGTAATTTCAATGTGGTCATGGAGGAGGTGAGCAGAGCATTTACCTGCTCTGCCACTTTGACAGGAAATCTGCACTCACCTGTTAAAGGCCTTCTTGGTTGTTTCCACTTTTTATTGATTTTGAGAAAAATTTGAGAAACTGTCTCCAAAAGTGGCCATGCCATTTTGCTTTCCTGAAAACAATGACTGGAAGCTCCCATTGCTCTGAATATTTACTCACAGATGGTTTGTTAGTTGTTTGGAATTCACCCACTATAATAGATGTTATTAGTATCTCATTGTTTTAATTCGCATTTCTCTAAGCACAAATGACACTGAGCATCATTTCATATGTTTATTCCACATCTGCATGTCTTCTTTGATGAGGAATCTGTTTAATCTTTTGCCTATTTTTTTGGTTGGGTTATTTGTTTTCTTCTTGTTCACATTAAGTTATTTTTGCATATTTTGGATATAGGTACCTTATCTGATATCTGTTTTGCAGATTTTTTTACTAATATGTGTCTTGACTTTTCATTCTCTTCATAGTATTTTTCACAAAGCAGTTTTTAATTTTAATACAGTCCAACTTATCAATTTTTTTCTTTCAGTTTTATTTCTTTGCTGTTGTACTTAGAAACGCTTTACCAAACTCTAAGTCACAGAGACTTTTTTTGTGTGTACTATTCTAGAATTTTTATGGTCTTGCAACAGGTCTGTGATCCATTTTTGGTTACTTTTTGTGTGAAGTGTAATGCTTCTATGTAGGTTCCTCTTGTAGCATACGGATGTCCAATTGTCCTAGCGCCATACGTTGAAAACCTATCCTTTGTCCACTGGACTGCCTTTGTGCTTTTGTCAAAAATCAGTTGATTATGAGCCCTGGTTGGTGTAGCTCAGTGGATTGAGTGCAGGCCTGTGGACCAAAGAGCTGCCAGTTTGATTCCCAGTCAGGGCACGTGCCTGGGTTGTGGGCCAGGTACCCAGTAAAGGACACATGAGAAGCAACCACACATTGATGTTCTCTCCCTCTCTTTCTACTTTCCTTCCCCTTTCTCTAAAAATAAATAAAATATTTTTTAAAAAAATCAGTTGACTATATGTGTATGGCTCTCTTTCTGGGCTCTGTTTTCTGTTTCATAGATCTATGTCTATTTTTTTTTTGCCAATAGAACACTGGCTTGATTGCTGTAGATTAATATTAAGTTTTGAATCTGGTACTATAGTCCTCCAATATTGTTCTTCTTTTGCAGTTTTGTGTTGGCTATTTGAGTTCCGTGTGTACTTATAGGCATTTTAGAATCAGTTGGTTGATATCTACAGTATAGCTTCCTGGGATTTGGATTGGCATTTCATTGAGTCCATAGATCAAGTTGGGAAAAATTCTCACTTTAGCATTAATTACTGAGCCTTTGAAACCATGCATAGTGAATAACACACCTCCATTTAGTTAGATCTACTTGAGTTTTTTCATCACTTATGCACAGAGATCCTTTCTATATGTGTATACCTAAGTATTTCATTGTTTGATAATATAAATAGTATTATTTTCTAATTTAAAGTTCCAATAGTTAATTTTTTATTAATTGGAAAGAAATTGTATCTTGCAAATTTGTTTTGCTTGCTTGTTAGTTCCAGGTTTCTTGTAAATGCTTTGAGAATTTCTACATAGACAGTTATGTGATCAGGGAAGAAAGAAGTTGTTAGTTCTTCCTTTTTTTGTCTACATGCCATTTTTTTTTGTCTTGTTACATTAGCTAGGGCATGCAGTACAGTGCTGAACAAGAGTGAATAAGAGAGGACCTGGCTGGTGTAGCTCAGTGAATTGAGCACCAGCCTGTGAACCAAGGGGTCACCTGTTTGATTCCCAGTCATGGCACATGCCTGGGTTGCAGGCTAGGTCCCAGCAGGCGGTGTGCAAGAGGCAACCACACATTGATGTTTCTCTCCCTCTTTCTCCTTCCCTTTCCCCCTCTCTAAAAATAAATAAATAAAGTCTTTTAAAAAAAGAGTGAAAAAGAGAGGGCGTACTTGCTTTGTTCCTGACCATAAAAAGAAAGAATTCAGTCTTTCACCATTATGATGTTAGACTTAGATTTAGATTTTAGATGTAGAATTTCCCATATATATGCTTTTTGAGGTTAAGAAAATTTTCATCTCTTCCTAGTTTTTTAGAGTTTTTATTATGACTAAATATTGCATATTGTCAAATACTTTTAATTCTTCTACTGATAGGATCATGTGATTTTTTTTCCTATCCAGTCTGTTAACATGATGAATTACAATGACTGATTTACAAGTGGTGAACCAATCTTGACCTCCCAAATTTAATGTATACTGACTGTACTAAAAATCTCTTTAAATATATTGTTAGATAATATTTGTTAAGGATATTTGTATCTGTATTCATGAGAGATATTTGTCTTTAGTGTTCTTTTCTTGCCATGCCCAGTTTTGAAATTAATGAAGTGTTGGCTTCACAAAATGAACTTCTATTTTGGGCAAAATATTGTAAAACATTAGTATCATTTCTTCCTTAAATGTTTGTTAGAATTCACCACTAAAACTCTCTGGCCGTAACACTTTATTTTTTGGAAGGTTTTAAGGATCAAGTCCATTTATTTGGTAGATAGAGGACTATTCAGATTATGTATTTCTCCTTGACTGAGTTTTCATTGTTCTGTCTTTCAAGGAAGTCATCCATTTTTATCTAAGTTGTCAAATTTGGGGGCATGGAATTCTTCATAGTATGCCCTTACTATCCCTTTAATGTCCATAGATTGGTAGTGGTCTACTCTATTTCTTTAAATATTTTGTTGTTGTTCTATTACAGTTGTCCCAGTCAAGCAAGCAAAATAGAACCAGAGGCATGGAAACAAGGATCTCCTCTATTTTATTTGATACCATTCATCCATCTCTTTTGTCTTTTTTTAAATTATATTTTATTGATTATGCTATTACAGTTGTCCCATTTTCCCCCCTTCATTACCCTCCACCCTGCACACCCCCTCCCACCCACATTCCCCCCTTTAGTTCATGCCCATGTGTCATAAGTTCTTTAGCTTCTACATTTCCCACACTATTCTTGCCCTCCCCCTGTCTATTTTCTACCTACCATCTATGC